>APFE031737214.1:66949-97585 GCA_000404065.3 Pinus taeda
GACATATCAAGAAGAAAAAGGTTCAAGCAGTGAAAGATCACATCGAGCATCAACAACAAGTTCTCCAACTTTTAAAGGATAACTCCACTTTGGTGTAGAATCAAATGAAAGAACAAGTAGATCAACATCATAGTGAAAAATGTTTTGATGTAGGTGATTGGGTATTTTTACGGCTACATCTCAACCAAGCTATTTATGAGAAGGAAATGTTGGCAATACTACATGCACTTAAAAAATGACGACCTTACCCAGTGGGAAGACACTTCAAGGTAAAAATGGATCATGATAGTCTTAAATACTTTTTAGAACAAATATTATATTTAGAAGAACAGAAAAAATGGGTCACAAATATGTTGGGTTATGACTTTAACATCATCTATAGAAAAGGGAAGCAAAATTTTGTTGCAGATGCACTCGCAAGGAAGGATGAGGATGTGGAAGCATTGTTTTGTGCTATTTCTATTATCCAAACAGATTGGATAAATGAAGCAAGGGATGAGTGGAAGAAGGCCGAAGAAGTGTGGCCACTCATTCAAAAGTTGCAGAAGATCCCAATTCAAACAATATTGCCAAAACTTGAAGAGGAAGGAAAAATCATATTGGAACCTGGAGCAATCACAGAAACAAGAACCCGACAGCTATGAAATCGATCAATTTCAGAGTATCTCATAAAGGGAAAGAACTTACACACTGAAGATTCCACATGGGGGGACAAGAATTTTATACAAAAGCATCAAGAACTACTCAAGCATTGAGGACAACACTTTTTGAAGGAGAGGGGCATGTTAGGCCCCTATACTACCAGTGTAACCCCTTATTGTTATTAATACAACCCCTTTATTATATTTTTGTACCCATGTAGTCCCCATATTGTTACTATTGTGCCCCATAGAAGCCCACTGTTGTTATTATTATGCCCTTACATTATTATTGTTATGTCGGCTCTGATTATATTATGACTTCTTAGACTCCTATATAGAAAGGAGGTATTTTCATTTGTATCATCCAAGAATTGTTCATTTATGTAATGTAAAGGAGGTTTCCACCTAAAAGAGGCTTATTTATAAGGTGTTCATCTATCTTTTCTATCTTTTTGTGAGTTGATTTCATAACAGAAGATATATGGGAAAGGGTGGTAGCTCTAGGATGTAATATGGAAAAATCAAGTCTCTTTTATTCAAGCTCCTTTTGAATCTTCTCATAAAATGTTCCATTGTGGATTCTTATAGATGGCACATTGAGAGTAGTATATTGCAGCAACAACCAACTTAGATGTTATATACTTAGATGTTAGATGTTTCTGCACTAAACACCTTTAGACCTAGATTTAGGAATTTAAATTGACTTGGAAAACCAAAATTATGTTTTAGAAAATATGACATTGTTGATTCCAAAATATTATATCATCAGTTGTATATTATTCCCTAGTGAGAAGCACAACTTTCTGAATTGGTAGAAAGAACGTTTCCTTATAGTTTAATCTAGTCATGTCACATCGAGCCATTAGCTTTAAATTATGGTTATGGGTCAGTTCATGTGTAATATAACTATGACATTAACAAAGAGATACAAAGTTTCTTGCATTAAATCATAACCTTGATGTATGATTATTATCTAGTCCATAATATCTTGTTTCATTTTGGAAGATATCAATTCAAGTTGTACAGTAGTTAAGAAAGATTGTTTTATTGGGATCTTGCATTCAAGTTTTAGATAATTATCCAAAATATCTTCCATGTACTCAAGAAGTGTATTGGGGAAGTATTCATCAGTGTCTTGTAGGCCTCTAGGTATCTCTCCAAAATTCAAACTCTGCTCAGTATGGAAGCTTGTGTCTTTCTCATTGGCATTGATCCAATTCTCTATTATAAAATATATAAATTTTTCTTTTACTGTAGACTTCTATAAGTGACAACATCTGGAGTAAGACCACTCCCAGTAATTCTTCTAAATTTTTTGTCTACATCATCTAATTGGACTCCTTTGCATGTTGTGTTAATTAAGGTAGTATATGTTATAATATCCAAGCATCCACCCTTCTTTAACTAGTGACAAGGAACTTCTAATAGAAGTGAAGAAGGTAGTGATATATCTTTGGCTCAGTATCCTATGGTGATGATGTTTCCTAATGGATTTAATCCCATGATGAGTCCTTCACATGACAAAATCCAATGCCTGGTTGATGTAGGCCAAGGAATAATGTCGGATAAGTCTGGAGTTTTCTAAGTATATTGGGTCGTAAATACAACTAACTTTACCCCACCAATACCTCAAACCAAGTGAAAGGAGGAGGTGATATTATATTTATCAAAAAAGGGTTCTGAAGTAAATTCCACATGAGAGAAAACACCTCACTAATGTACAAGACAAGAAATTGTTGTACAAATAAATTCTATAGGGATTTGCTTGAGCCCCTGTAGAGATAATGAAACCTCCTTCTAATATCATTACATATTGGATACCTGATGATATAATACGCTTTTGTATCCAACTCTTGCAGTGAACGAACCTTTCTTCTGTACTTCTTGAAAATTTACACAGCTCAATCATCTTTGCCTTGGAGAAATCAATCTTGAAGATGATTTAAAAATTTGTGCATTGAGCATGCAAGATCAACTCATGTTCTTCTATATTTGGTTCTTATTTTCTTCTCCAAAATTTGGTGGAATTTTCTTTGTTCCTAGTAGGAAGGTTTTTTTCTTTGACTTACTTAGGAGATCATATCATATTTCTTCTTCAATCACGTGCTATGTTTCCTAGAATGTGACATTTATGGCATTCTATATTGTACGTGAACACTGGAGCAAATGAATCATAACTTTTTTTGTAGCCAATAGGTCCTTCTATTTTATGGCTTGAAAACTAATTTCTGAAGGGTTGATAAGTACTTCTTTTTTTATAAACCCTTTTGGTATAGGCCCTACAATCTCTCGTCGCCCAAAATTAGTATATGAAAAACAATGTCCCAAGAATATAGTTTGGTACCTAGATAAGAAGACTTCCCTTGATGGTTTCTTGAAATTGCTTTGCCTTGGATGAGATTCAACCCTTGGTTGATTCTCATTATTACTTGCATAGAGAGAAGATTCATTGAGGACATCAACATAACTTTTTGAAAAGGTAGCACTTGCAACATTCTTCTGGATTTTGTTGTGATTTTTCCTTTGAAGGACAATGACTTTGCTTTCAGGCTTTTCTTCAAATTTAACCTTTGGGGATTTAGGGATTTTATCTTCTTTGTAGGGAGATTCACCTATATAACCAAGTCTACTTATGTCAAATTGTGATCTCTAGTCACTGAGAATGTCATCCAATCACTGAGAACTCTTCATATTCTTGCATATCTTGTCAACTTCATTTCTCAATGAGACAATCTCTTCTTGAAGCTTCTCACAATCTTCTTTAATCTTCATCATCTAGATCTTCATTACTTGTTTTGTTCTCTTTGCTTCTTTTAATTGAATTTTTAGGGAGATTACTTCTTATTCATATCTCCTTTCTAGTTGATCAAATTTTGCTTCAATTAAAATCCTTATATCTTTCCTGTACATGGAGTCTTAGGAGGATAATTTCTTCCTTTGTACAATCAAGGTCTTGATTCTTCTCTTCAATTTATTTATTTTATTTTCTTAATCTATTTATTTCTTTTAGAGCATCCATAAGCTCTTCTTTGAGGTCTAATTCAACCTCTACTTTAGAGTCTTCTCCATCTTCATTGTCTTCCATACTTTCAATGTTTTCAATTTTACCTTCATCTATCTCCTTTGGTTCTTGATCATTTTCATGTTATTGTTCTACAAACTCTAGTTTTGGCTTAACATATACAAGGCTATATTCTATATAAATATTTTTTAGTTTTTCCCAAAGAGTTTTGGTTGAATAACATTGACCCACCTTGAATTTTACAAAATCAGGTAGACTACTCAAAATTTCTTTATTCACTTTTGTATTGTATTATTTTGACTCCTCTGTAGATTTGGTTTTAGTATTAATTGATTCCCATACCGCATAACCAAAACTCATCAAATAGTGCCTCATTTTTACTTTCCAAAGATCATACTTCGTTCCATCAAACTAAGGAGCTAGGAAAACAAGCTTTCTTTGATATATTTAAAAGGTTCCAACAACATATCATTAGAGGGGACTTCTTTTAAATGTTGGAAGGACTGCTTTATTGACTTGTCCATATGCTCTTTTGGGATCCACATTCCAACTGTCAGTATGTTACTAAAGGAACCCACTCTGATACCAATTATTGAAAACACTAATAAGGGTGGTGAATCAATATTTAGTCAATTGACCAATTTTTAACAAATCACAACATTAAGCATTTGAGATTTAACATATGTAAACACATGAACATATAAGGTTTATAAATAAGAGAAAATTACTTTCAAATTTTCTTATATATAAAGGGTAGAATCAATTTTATCAAATTCAACTGAAACTTTTGTAGGCACCAACCTACGAGAGACGCCAATCCCTCAATTGAGCACCAACTTAGTGAATTGGTGGACACCAACCCACAAGAGACACCAATCCCCTAACTAAGCACTAACTCAACAAAATTCATGGGCACCAACCCATAAGGATTGCAACCTCTAGCTGAGCACCAACTCTGGCTCCAATTTGTACTATAGATTTGTCTTTAACCTTTTGGTCTTCAACAATTACTTCACCACACAATCTTTAGATTTACACTCTCAACTCTAACTAAAACCACTTGGCCTCTACTTGACCTCCATAAAAGGAAATTCCTACACAATATAGATTTTTGTCCTTAAAACATTCCAAAATGAGCCTTCAAGATAGTCTTAAGATAGTGCTAAGTTCTGCTCCAAAATTGCTCCAGTATATGCTTCAAAACCACTTTAAAACAAGCTCCAAAACAAGCTAAGACTAGGGCTACAAAGGCCAAAAATGGAGCTTCCACAAGGGCCAAGGAATGAGGCTCAAACAAGATGAAATTAAGCTTCCATAGGATTGAGGTCTAAGGCTAAAAATAGTTTGAGATTGAGGCTTCCTTAGGGCCGAGGTCTAAGGATGAAAATACGTCAAGACTAAGCCTTCCTAAGGGTCGAGGTTTGAGGCTACAAATAGGCCAAGACTATTGCTTCCATAGGGTTGAGGTCTAAGGATGCCAACAGGTCGAGACTAAAGCTTGAAGTAGGCTAAATTTTTCACTATAACAAGGCCAAATTATGTCAAATTAGGGTCAAATATTTGTCCCATAGCTGCTCCAAAATGTGCTTCAAATGTTGTTTAAAATAGCTTCAAATATGGCTTGACCAAAAAAAGAAAAACCTTTAAAACATACTTCTCAAACTCCATGGTTATTTTAGTCCTAGTTCATGAGGTACAAACCTCTTAAAATTCTTCTTCTACATGTCCAAATTCTTCCTTGAGCTCAATTGAGTTGCTTGGCAGAAATGAGTAAGGAGAAGGCCTATTTATAGGCCTTTTTGACCCCCAAACAATGTTGAATTGACATCTAGTAGGGCCAACTTGTTCCTTAAGAGGGCCAACTTCATTAGGAGGCGTACCAACTACCATTGGAAAAGTCTCGACGACGATGGTGTAATCCATTATTGTGTTTATTTTGATTCTATCCACGAAAATCTTGATTTGATCCAGGGGCTAATGCCAACTTTCATTTGAAAATTAAGGGCTTCAAGTATTTTGCACCACCTAAGCTAGACTAAGGGATTCTCTGCTTTGACATCAATGACGATACCTCAATAACTAAGGTGCAAGGAGGGAGGATATATTAAATGTAGATACAAGAAACTTTAGAATTTTAGACTCCCAACTGATGATCAAATGAGTTCCCTTACCTCTCTTTTATAACATGAAGAGAAGGTAACCAATTACCTCTCTGTAAGAGAGAAGGTAACCAATAACCCAAAACCTACACTAGGCAGTCAAAAGTTATGCATGCAGGCCACTACTATCTAAGATTCCTACGAACTATAATGACATGTTGGCACACATACCACTATATGGACTATAATGTCATGTAGACCTTTTCTACAAAGATATTTATTACTTTTTTTTATGGATTTGGGAAAGTGGAGACAACCACTTGTTATCTCATCCCTTGGATGCTCAACCATATGGGGACTAAATACGACAAATATTTATTTATATATATGCTTTTAACAAGAGAATCAAATGCTATATTTTTGTACCAGGGTCCACCATGCTTCTAAAAATAAAATTATGGATGATCATGAAAGGCCAAATAAGGTTGGTGTAGATCCCAAGATCCCTGAGAAAAAACTTGAATTTATTCCTTTTCATAAGAGTGATTAAGAGCAAGGGAGGAAAACTGCAAAATCCTTGTCGAAAAGGAGAACTACTTAAATAATATGCTCCTTTAGATTCTACAAAATCACTCTTAAAGAAGGATTTCTCCCTCCACTAAGTTTCACCAACTTGTGGATCTTCTACCATAAATTCTAGATCGATAAAATCAAATACAATGTTGAAATTAAACCAATAATAATTTCTTACCCCATCCCATAAATCTGAATGAATTTATACCAATCTTTGATCTTTATCAAGCTTCAGATAATTGCATGGCGTATACTTACCCAAAAAAATCCCATTTGTGATGTAATTTATATTTATATATAGAGAGAGAGAGAGAGAGAGAGAGAGAGAGAGAGAGAGAATTGTGGTTGTTATTTCAATTATTTGATATTAAAATTATACGTCATAAAACAATGCAAACCTAGATATAAAATCACTTAGATAACTAAAGTATTAAAAATTAAAATTTCATTTTGCTAGTCCTAGAGCCCAACATTTCTACATCTATTTTCAAGACATAATAAGCTTTCCCACTACTAGTGATTCTTTTCTTGAAATTATACCTCTTTCAATGGTGTTATCACCAAACAAAATATCTGGATAAATTCTTTTCCATAGGCTATGTCTCCACAATTCTAGAAAACCAAAATCTATTTTTTTTACCGTATGTACCTTGCGGTGTATTCTTGATCTACTCCAAATTTTATGGTTTGAAATGTCCCATAAAATAAATTATCTTGAGATGACTCGTTTGAAATAGATTTAGGACCAATTGAAAACCCTAACTTCCACAACATGTATCTCTAAAAATATAGCGAAACAAAACTTAAAATTTTAATCATGTTTTCTCCTTCATCTCTCCTCAACATGTTCAAAATTAAAGAAAAAAATTATAATGAAAATGCTAAGATGGTGCATTCACTCCACAAATTACATTTTGACCCAAACACACTTTTCTTCCAACACTCTCTCCTTTTATACATTATCATAACCCTTCATGAAAAGACATATTAATTCAAAAAGACATGTTAATCCATTAATTAAATAATTAGTTCCCACTTTATTTCACTTTTCCAAATACCATGGGCTTCCTAAACTATGGGTTTGAAAAAACCATTTCACTTTTTGACTTCTTTATGTAAATTCACTTTACATATTTTTCATGTATCTTCATTTTTTATTTTTATTTCACCTTATCCATTAGCACTCCCCTTTTTATATACTTGAAAACTCTCTCACACACGCACACACACAATATCAATGATATAAGGCCTTTGACATCAATGACAACAATTTGTTCAACAATCTCCCTCTTTGTCATTGATGGGATTCTGCAACGAAACACATAATCCACTAGGAATATAAAGAATTCTCCCACTTGCTACAACACTCCCTCTATTTGTGATGGAGGAATTATTCCTCTTGCTACAATATTCCCCCTCTTTGCAGTGCTTCCCCTTTGACATTAATGAAAAATGAATTATCCCATGAACTTGTGCTTCTCCCAATTCCTATCTAAATAAAATACCTAGTCGATTAGTCGACTAGAAAATAAGCCTCACCATGGTCTAGTTGATCAATTGACTAGACAAGAGCACATAATTATCTGTCAATCCAAAAGTCTCTATTATGGAAATAGTATTTGTCAATTATAGTAGTATAAAATCATATATGTCAACAACATAAGGTAGTACGTGATCTGATTTAGAATATTAGTTTGCAGTGATAAGATCTTCCTTAGATTATAAACAAAATGCTTTCATTGTGCTTAAATATTCATCAATTTTTGCAAATGAAACGAAGAGTTTTTATGTTAATTTTATGAGCAATTTAACATAAATCAGAAACTGAAAAACATCATAAATATGTACATAACATCATCAAAAACTCATTACAAGAAGCACATGATAAAAGAGTTCACCCCTCCTGGGCTACGTCTTGGTCTAGCTACTAATGGCTTGAGCTTCTCTATTACGATCAAAAGTGTAAAAAATTGTGTTTACAATACTCAAATTCTTTTGAAACCTGCTCCAATGAGTCCAGAATACTAAAAAATGGCTATCTAGCCTATTTTTGCAACCAATTTGGTGGAACACTGAAGAAGTTATGAATTCTCCTAGTTTTCCCACTATTTGTTCCACAAAATGCTCCACATCTAACAGGAACCCACATTTTTGCTCCAAAAATCTGCTAACCAAGCGAGAATTTTGCCACACGGCGAGCCTTAATCCGTCGGCACCGACTGTCCATCGCAAATCGCAACAAGCAAAGTCTAGCGGGCCTTATAATCTGTGAACGTGGCGAGCGATGTGCAACTGCGATATCAACGAGCCCGAAAGAACATTAAATTTCCGCCTATAAACCTATCGCGTCCGGGTTCCTTTCACTGATCGCAAAGTATCGGTCGTCTTATGAATGTGGGACTTGCCTTGTTGCGATATTGCATCGCAACCCGAACCTGTCGGGGCCGGTTCTATAACAAGATCTGCCTGCAACATGAAATTTGCGATATGAGAGAGCCAATGGTGACCTATCATTTGGTGCCTGCCCATTCACAGATGGAACCTTGCTATATCATCCAATCTGATCCTATAAGCAAGTCAAATCTGAACTTTGACTTGCTATAACTTCTGCATACGAGCTCGAATTTGAGTGGCATTCACACCATTTGAATCAGAATGACGAGCTTTTAGATTGGAATCTAATTTTAATAAAATTCTGACACTTTTATTTTTGAGCACCTAATCACTCCTCCCCACTAGAAGCCTTTTGGACCCCAAAAATATCATTTCCAATTGTTTAGCAGGTGAGGGTAAAATTCCCTCACCTTTTAAATGTCTATCCATTTGTCTTTTGAAGGAATTGTACCTTTTAGCCCCACTAAAGATAATCAATACTTCCCCTTTGTGTTGTCCTTGTTCTTCTGTCAAGTATAATGTCTTGCTGAAGCACATCAAGGAATTCTGAAGAAAAGTCTTCAATAGAAGGAATTTGAATATTTTCTCCTTGATCTTCAATCAAAGGAGGCTCATACAACCTTAAATTCTCAACATTAAGAACAACATAAATTTGCATATATGATGGCAAATCCAACCTGAAGGCATTATTACCAATCTTTTCCAAAATTATGAATGGACCATATCTAATTGGTTTGAGATTTTTACCTTTATCCTTGGATCCTCTCTTTCTTAATGTGAAGCCAAACTTAATCACCAACTTGGAACTTGTGGTCTTGATGATGCTTGCCGTGCCTTGCTTTGTACTTTCCTTGGATTTTCTCAAGTTGTTCTTGAACCTTTTGGTGTACTAATTGTATTTGTTCAATGAACTTTCTTGCTTTGTCTATGTCTCTATGACCTTCAATAGAAACATATTTTCCAAAAATAAAATACAAAGGATATTTAGTCAAGTATCCCATGCATGCCTCAAATGGCGAAGTTTGAGTGGAAGAGTGCTTGGCTCGGTTATAAGCACGCTGGATATAGTGCAACTGTTCATCCCACAACTTAGGATGCTTGTTTCAATACCCACAGAGAAGATGTATCATTGTTATGCTCACTACCTCTGTTTGACCATTTGTTTGTGGATGAAAGGCTGTACTCTTTTTCAATTTTGTGTCCATGAATCCCCATAAGTTTGAACAAAAATTCCCCACAAAGCAAGAATCTTGATCACTAACAATGGATGTAGGCAATCCAAAATGCACCCAAACATTTTGAAAGAATATCTGAACAATTTGTTCAGCTATAACTTGATTTTTACATGGCATCAAAATATACATTTTGTTAAACCTCTCCATGTCAACTACATACAAATAATCATGACCCATTTTCAACAATGGAAGACCTCCTACAAAATCCATAGAAACACTCTCCCACGGTCATGAAGGAATTGGAAGTGGTGTGTATAACCTCAACTTCCTATTACTAGGCTTAGTGGTTGCACATAATGAGCATCCCTTAATAAAACGAGGCACACTTTCAAGCATATGAGGCCAATAACAATACTTTTGTAGATGTACCACCGCCTTACATCGAAACGACCAGCAATAAGAGAAGTATGTGCCTCTCTTATGATGTTAACTCTTTCTCCCTTCAGAATACAAAGATTTCCAATATGGTACAACAAGTTATCATGCAAATGATAATCCAATTTTTCTACTTGGTCGCCTTGACTCAAGATTGCATAAACATCTTGAAAGTCATTATCTAATGCATATTTCTCAATATAACTTTCATGTAAAACAAAGTTATGCTTGAGTAAAGTAGCTGCACTAACAATCGGCCTAGAGAACATTAACAACTTTATTGTAGATACCTTTCTTATACCCGATTACCAAGTGGAATTTCTGAAGGAAACGCATCCATCGAAAGTGCCTTGATTGCTGCAACTTTGATTGATATTGCAAGTATTGCAATGGTTAATGACTAGTGTGAATGGTTGTTTCCTTACCCATCAGGTAGTATTTCCATTTTTTCACACTTTGCACCAATGCATACAATTCCTTGTCATATGTAGGATAGTTAATCATTGCACCATTAAAAGTTTCTGAATGAAAACAGATAGTCTTACCATGCTCCATGAGGACCATACCCATAGCGTAGTCACTAGCATCTGTATGAACCTCAAATGATTGTCTCAAGTCTAGAAGTGCGAGTATGGAGTTGTACTGATCTTTTATTTCAATGCATCAAAGGCCTTTTGCTGTTTTATTCCCCATTGAGAAACCTTTTTCATGTTGGTCAACACACACAAAGGAGCTGCTATAAGAGAAAAATTAGCAATGAATTTCCTCCAATATTGGGTTGCTCCCAAAAAACTTCTTACCTCTGTAACTCTCTTGGGCCTTGGCCAATTCAAAATGACATCAACCTTGGAGGGATCTATTTTCAACTCACCTACTCCAACAATATGACCCAAATAAACTAAAGAAGTCTTTCCAAACTCGCACTTTCACATCTTAAGATACAACTGCTATTTTTTCAAGACATCAAGTACTTTTCTTACATGCATGACATGTTCATCATGGGATTTACTGAAAATAAAGATGTCATCTAAGTAGACTATGACAAATTCATCAAGAAATGGCCTCAACACATTATTCATTACACACATGAATGTAGCAGGAGCATTACATAAACCAAACGGCATAACTAGCCATTCAAACAAACCCTGTTTTGTTTTGAATGATGTCTTCCAAATGTCTCCTTCAACTATTCTAATTTGATGTTAGCCACTTCTTAAGTCCAACTTAGTAAAATACTTTGCATCTTTCAATTGATCAAGTAAATCATATATTTGAGGCAGTGGGTTACAGTTCTTTACCGTAATTTTGTTTAATGCACGAAAGTCCACACACATGTGCCATGTTCAAGACAATAGATGAACCACAAGACGAGGAAGATGGTGTGATGATCCCTTTATTCAACAACTCTTGGATTTGCGTCTTAATTTTTGCGCTTTCCATCACTAACATCCTGTACATGCCAATGTTAGGAAGAGGACAATCTTGTGGCAACTATATCTTGTGTTAGATTCCTCGCTTGGGAGGTAATCCCTTTGGTTCCTGAAACATTTCATCATATTGGTTACCTACGTCAACCAATTTAGATTTCAAATTCGAATCACAACCTTTAAAAGCTTCATTGTCAACATCATTTTTGGGTTTGATCATGAGAAGCACAAAATTCTTGCTCAATTCACTAGTCTTTTCATATGCCCTGCATTAACAAGAGAAATATTTGTTTTCTTGTTGTGAGATCTCACAATATATTCTACTCCATTTTTGAATAAATGATATTTATTTTCATGTCTATGGAAAATGGTTTTTCTGTCATAAAGGTATGGGCTTCCCAAAACCATGTCACAAATATCTAACGGCACAATGTCAAGCTCCACTTCATCTATGAAATTTGCAGTAATAGTGAATCTTAGTTTACACTTTCTAGTAGCCTACGATTGTGCACTGTCACATACCCATCCAAGTGGATATAGTTTATGATGTGGAACTGTTTCCAGATTTAAACTCTTGACAATGTTTTCATATATAAGATTGGCTTGAGAGCCACTATCAAATAGTGTATCAACCTTGTTATGTTTTGAGATCACCCTTATGTGAAACAATTCTATTCTCCTCTTTTCATTTGGAGTTACATTTTGCGAGTCTGAAGAACTAGTGTTGGCAATGAATTCTTTTCATTTTAACCCCATGGCTGTAATTTTAGTTTCATCACCCGAATCGGATCCCAAATCCTGTTGAGTGGTTGTAGTGGTCTTCTGTTTTCCCTTGTTGTTGTTTCTTTTTGGTTTCATTTCAGGATGAAGCTTCCAACAATGAGCTTCATCATGACCCTCTCTGGAACAGTATTTTCATGTAATTTTCTCTCCTTATTTTTTGATAGACACATTTTTCTTTTCCTTTCCTTTGAAAGCCTTTTCTTTTCCCTTACTCTTAAATGGATTTTTACTACCTTCTTCTAGGGTGTTTTTCCCTCTTTTCTCAAGATGAGTGGCTTGCATACACACATCATCTGGATTATTGGGATTAAACAATAAGATAGTATGCCTAAGGTAACTACGTAAACCCCCTATGTACTTCAACAAAGTTTCCTATGACTGCAAATCTACACCTAACATCAAAGACCTTTTTCTGAATCCTTGGGTGTAATCTTGCACATTTTGACCTTTAAGTTGTCTAAAATTCTTCCAAGTCGTAATGGATTTCTGCATATACACTAGACGGTAGAAATTTCTTTTAATTGCAGCAATGAAATCATTCCAAGAAATTGAGATCTTACCATGTATTTTAATCTCCTGTTGGGTCTTTGATTCCCACCATACTAGTGTTGCACCCTCCATTCTCAAGGAAGCTAATTGAATCTTTATGTCATCCTCTTGAAGGTTTTGAATCCTGCAATAGACCTCCAACTAACGAATCCAATTACCAATCTTCTCTGCATTCACTTCACCGTTATACATAGGTAACTTGAATTTAACACCAAGTTTAAAAAAAGGTGATTTACCAATTCCTTTAGAAGAATGATGATGAGTATGAGCAAGTGTTGTATTAGTGGAAGAGGGTGACGATGCTTGCGAAGAAGAAAATGAAGTAGATGGTGGAGAGGGTGGAGGTTTGTCTCCATTCCCATTACCTCCTTTTCCATTACCTCTTCTTAAAGAGCCTTCTCCTTTGGGAGGTTTGGAACTTTCTCCTTGCAATATGTTATTCCTCTCTTCATAGAGGACCTTCACCATCTCTGTCATATCAAAGAAATCCTTTTCTGAAGGTATTCTCATCTTTTGTCATGTTTGTAGGTTCTCCTTCATGAGACGTGATCTCTGGAGTCTCAACTGCAACTTGAGGTTGAACCGGTGTTGGAAATTATGGCAATATTGCTCTTCTTCCCCTTTAACCAACTTCAGGGCTTCCAACCAAATTTCATTCACCTCTTTTGAGTGTTAACCTTGTAAGCATGACATAAACTTGCAAACAATTAAATCCTTCTTTCACAAAGCAAACCTAGTGCTCCAATACCAAAATTGATCTGATTTAGAATATTAGTTTGCAGTGCTAAGATCTTCCTCAGATTATAAACAAAACGCTTTCATTGTGCTTAAAGATTCATCAATTTTTGCAAGTCAAATGAAGAGCTTTTATGTTAATTTTATGAGAAATTTAACATAAATTAGAAACCGAACAACAACATAAACATGTACAGAACATCATCTAAAACATATTACAACAAGCACATGATAAAGGAGTTCACCCCTCTTGGGCTACGTCTCCTTGGTCCAGGTTATAATGGCTTGGGCCTCTATTATGCTCAAAAGTGTAAAAATTTGTGTTTACATGAGTCACTAACCCCTTTTGAGTAGAGACTTATTTTTCTTATAGAAGTTTATTTTTTCATGCTTTCCATGTTTGCGGTTCTTTTTATGTTAAAGATGCTTGCTTGCTTTCTTTATGTTATGGTCTTCTTCATCATCATTATTTTCATTCTTTGAATATGGACACTTTGCTGCAAATATCCTAATTTCCCACAATTAAATCATTTAAAGAGAAACTTACCTCTGTATTTGTCAAATCTCTTTTTGAGTTTTCTCACAAAATGTGCTTCCTCTATGTTTGATTCATTGATGGAGCTATCACTTGATACGTGCTCTCTATTCTTTGTCCCTTTTAAAGCTTTGAAGGTTACTTCACACTTTGATGACTTCTCTTTATTAGTCCTCATTTCATATGCCATGAGATTCCCATGCAATTCATCCATTGCTAATTTATCAAGTTCCTTCATTAATTTAATAACAGAGACTATTGTGTCAAATGTTAATGAGAGTGGCCTTAATTTTTTTTTATAATCATCTATTCTTCAAATTTTCATCAATTCCTCTAACGGTGTTGACAATTTCATCCACACAAAGGAGATAGGATGCAACCTTTTCTTCATCTTTAATTTCCAAAATCTCACATCGTCTTCTATGAGTTTGGAGCTTTGGCTTCTTAACCTTGTCATTACCTTAAAAAATATGACCGAATTTCTTTTTCCACTCCCTTTCTGACCACCATCCTTTAGCTTTTCATCCTCTTTCCCTTAATATTTTGAATTTTTTCCCAAATTATTTTTCTTCGATTCACGATGCATCACCTTGACAAACTATAATTATGATGTTCCACACATGATAACATTCATGGATTTTGCATCATGTTCAATAGCCTTCTTTCTAGCCTAATCAATTGGTGGAATTGTTGGAGCTTTATAACCAGTCACAACAAATTTCCAAATGTCAAAGTTAAGATCCTTTAGATAAGTCCTCAGCCTTGTACTTCAGAGAGCATCGTTTGTTATGTTGAACAATGGAGATTTTTTTGTGGACAAATATTCTTGATTGGCCATGTGTTTATAAGATCAACCTTCCAGTGGTTAGACTATTTTCGAAGGAACCTAATCTGGTTCTAACTATTGAGCACACACTTATATTGGGGGCAGGGGGATGTGAATCAACATGAGTAATTTTTTAATTATTTAAACATTCATGAACCACAATAAAGCACTCATAGGTGACATCTTTTAGTTGTTGAACACGGATCACAATATTTACATGGAGAACTTTTAGGGATAAAACCAAAAAACTTATTTATATGATTCTTTGTAGCCACCAATCTATTGTTACAAATATTTACAGACATCAACCTACTGGAGACATCAATTCCCATTAGTCCAACCTTGGTAGGCACCAACCTACTCTTCTAGCTCTTTGTCGAAACCAATCTATTGGAGACACCAATCCCCACTGCTAAGCACCAACTTAGTAGGAGACACTAATTTCTTTGTTTGTATGGCACTAACCTACATATAGATCCTTAAAAATGATATGCTCACAAGAATACAAGATCCGATTGTTGATTCTTTAGATTTTCCCATTAATGTGCCAAGTAAAAGTTATGGTAACTTTCCCAAAACTTGTTGATTAGCATCTTTAGTATGTCTCCTCACATCTTTGAAAATTTCATAGTCTGAAGTGCCCTAGAAAAAAATCATAGCCAGAATGTCACGGTCACTCTTTCAAATCGATTTCAAGACCATTCACAAAACCTAACCTCCATAGGGTATATCTTCGAAACTATAGTGAATTAGAATATGAAATTTTTACTAGACATACCTTAAGTTATTTTCTCAATATGATTAAAATTTCACACTCTAATTCTTCACTGATAATAAACTATAGCAAATGTTCCAAGTTCACTTGTGTAAAATTGATTTTAGAACCATTCACAAACCCTAACTTCCATAGGGTACATCTCCAAAATTATAGCAGACCAGAATCTACAATTTTTACCAGATATACCTTGAAATGTATTCTCTATTTACTCCAAATTTCATGGTCTGAAATATCCCATAAAATAAATTATAACGAGAATCTTGAGATTACTTGTTTAAAACAAAGTTTAGGATCTATCACAAACCCTAACTTCCATGGCATATATCTCTGAAAGTATAGAAAACTAAAATATGAAAGTTTAACTAGATCTTACCCTTGATCTCCTCAATATGCTCAAAATTTCATCATTTGAAACATCCCGAAAAAAAATTATAACGAGTATTTCAAAATGACTCATTCACTCCACAAATTACATTTTTACCCACACACTTTCCTTCTAATACTCTCTTTTTATATATTATCATAACCCTTCGAGAAAAGACATGTTAACTCAAAAAGACACGTTAACTCACTAATTAAATAATTAATTTCCCTTTTATTTCACTTTTCCAAACACCATGGATTCCTATACCATGGGTTTAAAACCTCCATTTCTCTTTTTGACTTCTTTGCGTAAATTCACTTTACATATTTCATGTAATTTTAATTTTTATTTTGGCTTCACCTTTTTCATGAGAACCCTTATTTTGATATATATATATATATGCTACTTTGGTGCCTCTCCTTCCTTTTTCATATCTTCTAAGTTTTGAAGCGCCTTAAAGTTATTGATGTTCACTTTGGACAATCCTTTGTAGATTATCGTTAAATCTCATGACACATTAGATTGTTGTGTTTTGCATCTTTTGTTCCCTATCTTAATTGGGTTATACTCCATTTCACTTGAAGCATTCATATCATATTAGGAAGAATCCAATTCTTTCAAGTTTTCGAACAACTTTTAGCAAAATGCACACACTAATGGCAAGGGTTATGCACTTGAAAAGAACTCGCTCATAGTCTAATTCTTGCTAGTGTCTTCAATCATCCATATTTATTTCTAGTGCATGTAGAAGGGCCTTCTCCAAATCTATTTCCACAACTTTTTCTAACATGGGAGTACTTGTTTATTTTTGGTCCAACTTAGACAATGTATCGAGCTTATTTGGCCCCGAAAGCTCTAAACATGCTTTCATCCCAAATTAACAAGAGGTGGGGAGCCTTACCCATAAAAAATTGTTGTGATATACTCTTATGAGCTAAAGTAAAGGGATTGTCAAGTTAAGAGCATTGCTTGAGATTCCATGAAATAAGGACCTGAGTGAAAAATTAGATTTCAATCCTCCCTATTTTGGAATAAGAATGTAAAATGCCTACAACCACATGAAAACAAGTTTCTTGTCCTTTTATCTTTGGCAACTAATGCTTTACTATCCATGCCTTTATAATCCTTGGGTTAGGTCAAAGCCCTATAAACTTTCTAATCAAAACTTATTTTGATAGGAATAAGTACTTTTTTCTTTACATCCAGGGACTAGATTTTCGGTGGGGGGATGGAATCCAACCATTTGATGAATCCATCCTATAGTGATTGAGATTTTTTGGTTGGGTTCAATGTGCTGACCTAGAGTTTGAATAATTCAATCTCAATAGAAAATGCCTCCTTTGGATGCTTTTGGGAAAAAGAAGTTCCCATCATTAAGCCTACAGATTGACTCATTTGAGTTATCCTGAACAAGATATCAATCATTAGCTAAGTCTATTCATGGTTGAAGCAATGCTCTAAACTCACTATTAAGGATGGTATTCTGCATATAAGGCAAGGCAACTAAGGTAAACCCTAACCACAAGATAAACTCGGCCTTTCATACTACTAGAAAGTTCCCCTTAGCCATCTTAGTTGCTTCCTTTTAATTTGACATATTGGATATTATTTTTTCTTCTTCCTTCAATATTGATACATTAATTGTCACTAATGTGAACACACGATGTAACAATTAACATGACCTACCTATTTTATGATTCTATATAATAATGTTATATAAGATATATAAATGAGAGATTAATATTTGTGTATAATAGGTAGCCCATTTCAAGATAGTAAAAAATATTTAATTTATTTTAAATATATATCTTTAATAATAAAAACTATAAATTTTATTATATAAATTACAATAAAAATATATTTTTAATTAGCAATGTTTTTCTTTTGTAAGCTTGGCAGGACTACATCTCCATCATGTCCAATATATCACCCCGATCGGGCATGGAATTGAACTGGTGACTTCACATCAAGGACTATCTTAATAGAGCCCCTGATCACTGTTTATCCAAGACCCCATGGACTTAATTAATAATTTAAAAAAAATATATTTAAAAATTTAAAACACTATTTATTTATAAAGCAAATCAAAATAAAATAAATAAATAAATACACTTTACGTTGCAGAATTTGTCACATACTCTCATATATCTCTAAATAGTTTTCAATATTACACAAGTGAGAAAAATATGTTAAAGCGAAAGGCATGTCCTTCCCAAATAATATGTGATAAAAAGTGTATGTTTAAAGTGTTTGGTATGTTCAAAGTGTGTGCAAGTTAATGTTTTTTTTGTCAATCAAAATACTTTCATTAATTCCTCAAAAGCTTACAACATACATTCCATAGGCCCTCTACTCTCCTGGCTTCACTCCGACCATATTTGTTAGCCAGGAGAGCAATACAAAAACTTAGAAGATATTTCCATTTCTTATAAGAACCCCAAAAGGAGAAAAGCCATATAGTAAAAAAACAAAAAGGACCAAAACAAACTAGCAAATAACATTTCACAGGGGGATATTCAACACATGAGCCGCACTGGATCATAGGGGAGCCATGACCTTCATGAACATGGAAATTGATATGAGCCAGTCGCACCTCAATCACATGTAGCCTCTCATTGGTTTGGCGTTGGCTACGAAAAATAGGAGCTAGGCACTCTAGAATTTGTTCCTAGGTGTATTGGACATCATTGATATAAGCAATGGTCTCATTTTTGTCATCATACCTCTGTTGGCAGATGATGTCGAGACTAGCAAGGATATCCCTCAACTATTCTGCAACCGAGGCCAATGTAGGAGGTTTCTCCACATGTCCTAGTGACCAGGCATGGTCTTGGGTGACCTCACCTTCCATGTCCACTCCCCCCTCATCGTTTTGTGCCTCCGCATGTTCAGACCGCTCCCTAGGCTGCCCACGGGGACCTACTCCACGACGAGCCTGCCCATGTTATCTCAACATGTCTACCAAGCGAACCTTGCACCAAATATTCCAAGCAGAAGAGGTTCCCAACTCATTAGCATGATCCCACTAATCTCGCCCAGGAGGGGGAGCACAACCACCCAACAAATGTAGTGTGCACAAACACATCTAACACACCAGCTCTAAATCAAATTGTCCCAATTATTTGGGGGCGAACCCTTTACAAAGCTTCAACATAAGTCAAACACCCAATTCTGCCTCCTCAGAGCTCTAAGACAAGGCCCTACTTCAGAACAATGCCCTCACGAAAGGAGAGGCTAGTTGGGGTGGTCCAACACTGACGAGAAACATAAAACAAAAAGCAAACGAAATAGGGAGTGAGTCCCCTGCTTACCAAATTTCTGACACAAATATGGCAGCTTAGCCCTAAGCAAAGTTCTATCACCTAACATTGAATCGCAATAGCTTCAATCTTCGTTCCTGGCACTCCCTACGTGGGCCACCAACCTCACTCTCTCGGATCCCACACCACTCTCACCATCACTCGAACGAGGCCCACAGTGAAAACATTCCACTGCTAGCCAATTCCTTTCAAAATAGAGGTGCCCAGAGCAATGGGCATGCATAGGTGAAGAGCCTGTGCACACTCAGTTGTAGTGAAAGCGCTCAACGAACTACTCATACCAATACCAAGAAACCAAATGCAATAGAGGGCTCTGAATTTTCGAGATATATAGATGATGTCTTCCTTCTCAATGGTTATGCTTGGACGATGCCACTTGGTGTAGTCGTCTCTTTGCTTGTCTCCACGCATCATGCCACATGGTTGAACTCGCCTGAGGTCAAACTTTGTACCTCCTGCGCGCCCACCCCCATCGAGGTGTGTGATAATTTCAGTTTCAAAATATATTTGGATTTTTTTTATAAATATAAAAAATAAAAAGAAATTTGAATTAAAAGAAATTTATATTTTCATTGATAATAAATTTTAAATTGATATTTTAATTATATATAATTTTAATATAAATGTAATTAAATTATTTTAATTTTCTAAAATATTCAAATGAAAGATGGTTTAATTATTAATAGTAAATTATTGATAATTTAAAAAGTATAGTTTTAAAATATCTAAATGAAGGATGACTAACTAAATTGTTAGCTATAAATTACTAATAATTTAAAAATGCATAATCTAATTATTGGAATTGGGTGAGAAATTTTTTTCATAAGATAGTGATATGAGAATTTTTTTTCCAAGAGTGATTTTTTTGATCTTCGGCAGAAATCACATTATAATACTTTTGTTGATGTGTTTCGAACCAACGAGTGTGGTTCATCATTAAGAAAAGTTGAAGAATCAGATCATGGTTGCATGTTAAATAGGGAGAGCAGATCTTCCAACGGCTATATTTGACTAAGAAACGGCTATATTGGACTAGGCAATTTGACTAAGAAACCGGCTAAATTTGAGATGACGGATGGAAAATTAGTAGTCGCTAGATCTCTACCCCTTCCTCCTAGCCGCTTCCCCGCTGTCCCCCCCCGCCACCCCTGTCCCCTGCGCGTGTCTTCCTTGTTTTCCCCCTCATCACCTTGATCGTTTGTTTTCCTTTTTTACTTCTAGTTTCTCTATTTTTAGTATTTATTCGGTGGTTTCGATTTTCTTTCACTCCCTCCAGTTCAATAATCCTTTTCATTGCCCTTATTGCATGAACAGGTAAATATTCATATTGTTCCTAAACATTGATAATAATTATTGATCTAACCCCTCTTTTTGGATATTATTAACTACAAATGAATTAACCAACCTATTTTAAGTTCCACTTTGTTTAATTAGGAGGAATTTGCCTCTTCTCAATAATAATAATAATAATAATAATAATAATATCTATTTCACTCCCTCCAGTTCAATAATCCTTTTCATTGACCTTATTGCATGAACAAGTAAATAGTAAATATTCATATTGTTCCTAAACATTGATAATAATTATTGATCTAACCCCTCTTTTTGGATATTATTAACTATAAATGAATTAACCAACCTATTTTGCCTCTTCTCAATAATAATAATAATAATAATATCTATTTCACTCCCTCCAGTTCAATAATCCTTTTCATTGACCTTATTGCATGAACAAGTAAATAGTAAATATTCATACTTTTCCTAAACATTGATAATAATTATTGATCTAACCCCTCTTTTTGGATATTATTAACTATAATGAATTAACCAACCTATTCTTCTGCAAGGATTTAAATTCCATGTTGTTTAATTTAGGAGGAATTGCCTCTTTTCAATAATAATAATACATAATAAATAATTATCTATTTTTTAAGGTCACCTCCTAAGTCTAGGAAGGCATACATACTCTACCCCCCTCTGGTTTTGAACCTGTGACCTCTTAGGAGGAAACACATGCTCTTAACCATTAGACCCTTAGGAGGAAACACATGCTCTTAACCATTAGACCCACTCAAGCTGTATGCCTATGTACAATAATAAAGATTTATTCCAAATATTAGAATTTCGACAATCTTTAAAAAAAATAAAATAAAAGATTTTGCAAATATTTCAAATATATTTTGGTTGTTATAATAAATATTTTTCTAATTACTTTAAAAAACTAAAAGCTAAATTCGTAAAAGAATGAAATTAAGGAAATAATAATATATTTATCCATTATTTTCTTCTTTTACATTTTATTTTATAATAATTAGTGATTTTTTAATTACATTATGTTTTAAATTATTTTGTGCCTATATTTAATGATTTTTCATTTATTTTGAAACATATTTCAAGTATGAAGGAGTTAATGTGAAGGTTTATTATCAACTAGAAGATCTCCAATAAAGATTTAAATTTTAAATTGGAAGAAAAAAAGGGTTGATATTACCATTATTTAAAATTGTACTTATTTTTAAGATGGGATTCTCTCAAATTTATTTAATTAATATTCAATTCATCTTTGGATGGAAAAAAAAGCTTTCAGGAAAATATTTTATTTAATTATAAAAAGAGTCATTACTCTAGAGTTAAGGGGTTGAAAATTTTGGAATTCAAACTTAGGCATTTTTGTTAAGAAGAGGAAACAAATTGAAGACGTAACTTTGGATATATGTATTGTCTACAGTATTGTTAGGTAACTATATTTTCCATTTTGTTTAATTAATGTCATCATGCACTGATTTGTTTTTGTTTTTGTTTTTGTTTTTGTTTTTGTTTTTGTTTTTTTTTTTTTTTTTTTTTTTTTTTTTTATTTCAGTTGATACTAAATTTAAATGTGAGAAGAGTAAACTATTATTATCAAATAAATATTTTTGAACGAACATTTTGCTTAGTATAATAATAAAAAAATATTTTGATATTTGAATTTTGACATTTAAAAAAAAAAGAAAAAAATGAAATAAAATTTCGCAAATCTTTAAGATATATTTGATTTATTAAATTAATATTTTTCTAATTACGCAGAAAAATAAAACTAAAATCCTAAAGACCAAAGAATTAAAAAAATAATAATATATTTGTTCATTATGTTCTTCTTTTACATTTTATTTTATATTAATTAGTGATTGTTTAATTAACTATTAGATTCCTTCCACTTAATTAGTGTTCCATTATTTAACTTATTAGGTTTAATAAACTTTTATGATATAAAAGTTTATTAAACCTAATAAATTAAATAATGGACACACACATATGCTTTTTGTTTTCGTTTGTTTGACGTAGATAAGTCTATTAATAGGTATTGGGAATTAATTTTTATAATTTCCTTTTATAATATACAAGAAACTAGCTTGCATAATAACTACCGAACTATATCTATATATATATATATCTATATATATAAAATTCACAATATATATTTCTATTATTCCATATTTGTATTGATTTAAATTTTTTATTTATAATATATATAATTAATTTCATTAATATACATATATATTTATTTATTATTCCATATTATTGTTTAAGTTGTTACTTATCAAAAAAATTATGGTTTTTTTCATATTAGATTAATGACTAATGTTTGATTTAGTGATCTTGGTAGTTATTTCAAACAATTACATTTTTTGTAATAAATATAACAAAAACTAACTTACATAATAATTAACTAACCATTTATTTATATAACTATAATTAGAGAAATAGGGATGTTAATAACTAATTGATTCATACTCTTGATAATTAAATACAAACTTTACCTTTATTCAAACTTTGGTAATAAATATAACAAAAATTTTGGTAATAATTAGAACAAAAATTACTTTCCCTGTCCCTTTCCCTCGGTCCAATCAGATTGGCCAATCAAATTTAGTCGTTTCTTAGTCAAATTGCCCAGTCCAATATAGTTGTTTCCTAATCCAATATAGCCGTTGGAAGATCTGCTCTCCCTATCTAACATGCAACCATGATCTGATTCTTCAACTTGCCCTGACGATGAACTACACTCGTTAATTCGAAATGCGTCGACAAAAATATTATAATGTGGTTTTTGCGGAATAAATCTTCTCAAAAACTTAATATGGATCACAAAAACTTAAATTCAACAAGTAATTTTTTTGTCATATAAAACATGTTTTTGAAAACCGTGAACAACTTTTGTTATGGGAAATCCTGAAAACCATGATCCCAACGCAAAATGGTGTGGCCACTTGTCACATGCGTATTGAGCAGAGCGAGAGAAGTATTGAGCAGAGAGATTAAAGGGTATTGATCAGAGCGATCAAAATTATTAGTTGAGCAATCGATTACAGTGTTTCTGTGGACACTAGCAGCATGCATCAAGTCAAGTCATTTGCAATTTGAAGACCAATTAAGTGATTTGCAGTTCGAAGACCAAATCTATGCCATCTCGGAGGAACGAGGGAGTGGCTATGTGGTTATATTACTTGCACCGTGAAATCTAGTGAAAAGTTGCAGTCAATTGGCAAGGAATTGACATTGACTTTGGCTTTGGATTTTGAGCGGGCGGAAGGGTTTCAACATTTTTGTTACACATCTCTAGTTCGAAATCAGTAAAGTGAAAATAATAATAATAATAATAATAAGTTTGAGAATATTTAGTGTGGTTTTATCTTAAAATGGAAAGCAAATTAATAGTAAAGGAAATCTCAGGTTTTGTGGAAACAAATCTTTTGGGTCAAGTCAAAATTGCTTCAATAGACAAAACAGGAAAGTGGATTTGAGTAAATGCAAACCAATATCGGGACATTTTAAGGTGTAGGCTTGCTCACCTTAAATAGGAATAAAGAAAAAGAAAACAGTTCCAAAGAAAGAAAATAAATAAGAGCAGCAAAAATAAAGAAGAGACAATCATTTACAGTCCCACATCTACACCTCTTACTTGGTCGTCGTATCACTATATCGAAGAACTGATGAAGGTCAAGACCGCAAAATTTCAGAGATCACATTTACAAATCGATGTTTAATGGAAGGTAATAGAATTTTAAAAGAATAGGTAACAATGTTACAAGAGGCTCTAGAGATAGGAAAACAAGAATGGAAAAGCATGAAGACAACATGACAAACCATGAAAGAATCAATAGTAGAAAACAAGGGTGTGATAATTTCTAAAGCAACTCAAGTAGATACACAAGTATCTCAGCAAACAGACATTTTGAAAGACAAGGCAAAAAAGAACAATAGGAAAGACAATCCAAAAGAAATCAAAGTTAGAGTTGAAGACGCTAATGGTTACATAAGGACAAAGGAAAAAGAAGATGTAAGTGCTCGTAGAGCACAGGGAAGAGAACACAAATAAGGAAAGGACAGAGAAACAAACTAATATTATTAGAGGAATAAGAGATTATGGGAAGAATGAAAGCGCTCTCAATTTGACAAGGGACTTTTTGAAAGAGAAACTACATTGGAAAGGGAAAATTTTCCAAGCAAGGAGGGTGGGGAAGATATGTGAAGAAAGGCTTCGACCCATAAAAATCACCATGGCAAGCGTGCAAGACAAACACCATCTCTTGAGAAAAAATAAACTCTTGAAAAACTCACACTTTTTACTAGATGAAGATTTAACTAGTAAATAAAAAGATGAGAGAAGGGAAGAAGGGGAGAAAATTAGAGCAGCAAAAAATGAAGGAAAAATGCATGGTTGTACAATGGTAAAGCAGTTATTGTAGTGTTTGAGCCTCATGGAAAAATAGGGAAGCAAGCTCGCAGTACAGAAAAAACAAAAAAATTGATAATAGAGAGGAAAACAACAAGATCAACATGGATGAAAAGGGGTGAAGACTCAAATTTGAGTCTTATGTGCCAAACTGCGTAGCAGTGAAAACCTACCCAGGTTTACCGAAGTCTAGTTTGTTGGAATTGTAGAGATTACCCTTGGAGGAGGGGACTTGGGTTAGGGCCTATTGTGGAAGGTAGAGACATAATTTGTCTCACGAAAACTCATGAACATGATGGTTGCAAAACCCCTGTGTTTGATAGTTATTTGAAGTTAGCAGTTTGGAACAAGGTAGTAGAAAATGGCAAAGGGTATGGGGGAATACTAGTTTTAGCAATGTTCCACCAAGTTTCCGGGACATGGGGGAGAGGGAGTAGGGATACGTAGGAGCGGCCTATGCAAAATCTCCCCACCAATTTTTAAGAAATGCGGGGCACATCGGGGTCTTAAAAACTTATAAATAAAAAAATATGACATATCATTGAAATTTTAATATTTATAATGTAATTGTCTTTATCATTATATAATATATAACACTTGAAACATGAAGGATAAATGATAAATCGATGAATCATATAACTGAAGTCTGAAACAAATTTCAAACGAAAAGCATGATATCATATAATCATACATCATACATGTAAGTTTGTAATTGTACAGTGTAACTACTAACAATGTACAATGAAAATAGATGTTTAAAGTTTTAAAGTTTAAACCATATTGAAGTTCCAACTATGAAAACTGAATATTGATATAAAAGTCAAGTCTGATACATCAAGAGTCAATTTTTTATAGAGTCAAGACTCAAGTATAATATATCATATATCAAGATTCAAAATAAACTGAAGTCTAAAATAGAAAAGCAAATGTGAAAGGACGAGAGAACGACTGAGCATAGTGATATCATGAAAAGATGAAACAACGTGAAATGAACATTGAAAATAAAGTTTAAACCCTTCCCGGTTAAAAAAAATAGGATTTTTTTTTGTTTCATTAAAAAAAATTGCAATTTTTGTCTAGGGAAATAACCCCTCACAACCCCACACAACCCCTTTCGCGTAGGAAACAACCCCATTTAGAGGATTTGAGTCCGAAAATCGAGGAAATGCCCCCTTACAAGTTTCCGTGTACCCTGCTTTTTGAGAGCATGGGAAAACGACCACCAATCGTCCACAAATCCCTGAAGTGCAAGGGAGCTAGGAAACTTGACCCCCAGGTGGGAGGACACAACCCAGTGGAACACTGAGTTTTAGTGAAAGAAAAAAAAGGTCATCACATTCAATGAATGAAAGGAGATGCAAATAAACAATATTTATGGCTCAAAATATCAGAGAATGAGAATCACATAAGAATTGCAGCATGCTATTTTTCCCCTCAAGTTTCAAAAATTTACAAAAATAAGGGGCTAGACAGTAAGGATTCGTATGCAGCTTTAAAGCAAGATATTTCCATGTACTCTCAGCAGGGAAACGTTCTTTTAGTGGGAGATTTCAATGCTAGAACAACAAATCAACAAGCTAATATTCTTTGTTGCAAAGAGGATCACAATACTATTTGGCTCACTAAAGAGGAGAATTCCCAATGGGTGAGATGTTTAGAAGATGACAAAGTTAGCAATCATTTTGGAGAGGAATTTCTTACGTTGTGTTTTTCTTTCAACTTAATTATTTGCAATGATCTGGATAGATGGAAAAGGTCTGGGAACTTCACTTGCAAAACATACAATGGGGCAAGTGTCATTGACTATGTAATTTGTTAAGCTTGATAGAAAATATAGACGAAGTTAAGATTGGAGAGCATATTTGGGACTAAAAATTAGACCAAACCCAATTTATATAAAGTTATCATGGTTAGAAGAAAGACAAAATAGGAGGAAAATGCAATGTTTTCGCTAATCACTATCAAGGGACAAAATTATTCTAACACATCAAAATTGTACTATCTTCAAGATAATGTTAGAGAGATTAACTCAGAAGGAGAAAATTGGTTTCCAAAGTTTCAACAGTCGCAAGTTAACAAATATAATTCAAAGTGCACTTGAGAAGTGCAAAAGAGACAAAAAATAGGAAATTAGAATCAAATTGTTTTCCTATAAATACTTGGTTTGATTAGGATTGCAAAATGACAAAGAGATCCTTGAAAAGGATAGAGAAAGAGAAGATGAATGTAAATGTATATAAGCAGATACTAAAAAGGGAAAAAGATGAGTTCATGCAAACAAGGCAAGAAGAGTTAATATATCTAGGCAAGAATAGCCCAACACTTTTCTAGAAGGAACTTCAACCAAGGAAGAAGCAAATCAAAAATAATATTACAACTAATCAATGGTTTGAATATGCAAGACAACTCTATGAGAAAGAATAAGAGGTCGAGCCTCCCTCCAAGATCAACACAACTACAAAGCTCTTCATGTTACAGGAGGTGGAGATTGGAATTAAGAAGCTAAAAACAAGAAAGACAAAGGGCTTGGTTGAACTTCAAGCAGAGTATCTAAAATGGGGAATAAACACTCTTGCACCGCACATCATGGAAATATTAAACAACATCATTCAGTAAGGATTCCCAAGAGGTTGTACAACTAGCCTAGCAATACCCCTTTTAAAAGTGGAGATATTAATAATCCTTCCAATTATAGAACCATTATGATCAATCCTTTGTTTGCAAAGATTTTCAACAACATGGTAGAAAATAGAATCAATAAGTGGGCAAAAGTAAAAGAAAAGAGGGCAAAAAGACAAGCGGGTTTTATGCCTAGTATTTTGCAGTGGATCATGGTATCACGCCGAGGCACATTATTGAAAAGGTTTGGGGGGGGAGGGAAGAAGAAGTATTATGTTGCTTTACTAACTTCAAAAAGTCATTTGACACAGTCCCTAGAGATAAGTTGGGTTATATAATGCAAGAACTTGAAATTCCTTTGTATTATAGAACCACTATCCATAAACTTTATGAAGAGGTGAAAGTCAAAATTAGAACCTCAACAGGTATTTCATAAAGCTTTAGAAGTGACATTGGAGTCAAGCAAGATTGCCCTCTATCCCCTACTCTTTTTTGTTTATATATTGATAAAATGGAAGAGTCGCTAAATCTACAAGGTGGAGATGGTGTTTGGTTGGGGGCTTTGTCATAAAGTTTTGTTTATATGTTGATGATCTTGTATTGATTGCTAAATCGGCCCATGGATTGCAGATGCACCTATATGCCATTGAGCATTTTTATAGAGCAGTGGCGATGCAAGTCAATGCTAGCAAGACCAAAATAATGATTTTCTCTAATAAAAAGAAGTAGAGTTAGCATACGTTCTTCTTTGAAGGCAACATTCTTGAAAAAGTAAATGAGTACAAGCAACTCGGGATTGATTTCAACAACAAACTTAATTAGGAGGATTATAGAAAGAAGAGAATTTTAGGAGGGTGTAAAGCATTATATGCTTTTCAAAATAGACGCAGAGAGGCATCGTTATGATATTGGAAAACGATTAAAGTGTTTTTTGGACTCCTAGTTTGTCTGGTGATGCTATATAGGTGTGAATTGTGGGCTAGCAACACCCCTGTTTCAAAATGGAAACAAATTGAGAAAATTCAAAAACACTTGGTCATGAGCAAGTTCAAAGTAAAAAGTTTGGTACTTTATGAGATAATGTTGAGTGAAAAAAAGAGCAACTCCCATCAAAGCAATTGCCATGGTGTGGCTCATAAGATATCTAAAAAGAATTGAGCAAATGGGAGTAGGTAGATGGCCTAATATTATTTTCAATGAAGACATGAGTGAAAGAAAGAAAACATGGATGAGACAAATCTACACATGGATGCAAAAATCGAATATCTACCTCATGCCTGTGCCACAAATAGCAAGGAGCTAAAGAATTTTGTTATGGAGAAGTTTTATAAATGAGTATGGGGAAAAGAGTTCGGTAGAAAGAAAAAGTACTACATTGAGGAATTCAACCTCACGTGTGATCTCCAACAAAAATAGTACATTGGAGTTAGCATTCCATGGAAGGCAAAGGTTCTTATTATTCAATTAAGAACCAACTTGCATCAACTTCGTTGCGAAATAGGATGGTGGAAAAGGCCGAAAGAAGCTTGGGAAGAACGGGTGTGTACATTTTGCATGTCTGAGACAGTGGAATCAGAAAAACATTTCATTTTGGAATGTGATATATTCAAAGACATCAGAGAACATTATAGGAATATGTTAATATCAGTTTTTTTCGCATCGTCTTTTCAGCGAGGGGATTGTTAAAAAGTTGGGCCAGCTCATCATCAATTTGAATAAGAAAATGATTGAATTGCAAAAGGCGGAAAAACAACTAAGGGTCCCATAGACTATTTTTAGTCTCGTGGATGTTAAATTAGCATTTCATTTTAAATAGATTCCTTATCATAAAAACCCCAAAACACTAGAATTTGGAGACTTCACAACTCAAATTCATGATTCCAAACAAATCTCTACTAAATTTTTGAAAAATATATATATATATATTATATATATATATATATATATATTATAATTAATCACATTTAAAAATACTTAACCAACACTAATCATCAAAATTAACTGAAAAATAAACATATTTACAAATAAACATATTTACATTAATATCGATCAATGTACTGTCTTTTCATCACCTTTATGTACCAATTTTTTAAATCATATATATATAGTCTAACAAGGCGGAGGAGTTGCCCGGAAAGTTATGGAACTTCTGGTCATATTTAAAGAAAATCTGGCAAGGATTTTTGTAAATCCAAATTATAGTTGTTAAACTTCAAAATTTTAGATGTCTTAAACGTTTTTTATGGTGCTGAATCCATTTCCACCATCAAAAATATGATTGAAACACTGCCTCTACAAGATTTTTTGAATTCTTTTTACCTGGATTTCGACCACTTTTAGCCGTCCGGGCAATTTCTCCACCTCGTTAAACGACTCCTATATATAACTTTTACAACATATATGTAATTATTCTAAGTTTAAAAAATAAGGAACAGATTATTCTGTAATTATTCAAGTTTAAAAAATAAATGACAAATTATTCTACATATGTATCCTCGACACAACGTAAAGTTCTGCCATAATGAAATCCGATGTAAATCATATTTATATATACATACTTGTTAACCTTCACAGAAGTTAAATAAGTAAATGAATAACTAAATAAATTTTAAATCATTTATAAAACTTTGTTTATTTACTTTAAA
>APFE031737214.1:97792-109526 GCA_000404065.3 Pinus taeda
TACGGTAATATTGATAAATTGTTTAATGTGTACAAATTCATTTAAATAATGAATTATTAAAATATTGGTATTTCCTAAGTTCTTAAAACCCCTATTATATAAAATGAAATATTGAAGCTCATCTATAAACATGTATTTCATCCGTGATCCTTACTGGTAAATATTCAATGATAATTTTAGTAAACTATATTCAAATTTAATATATAATTTATAAGACTTATTTGTCACCAGTAAATATTCAATTATATTTTTCTAATAAAAATATATTTAAATTTAATGTATTGTTGACAACCACTAACAGAATATTACCTCAAAACAAACTGATATTCATATTACTGAAAAGGATGCAATCCCTTCAAAAAGAGTACATGCTCAGCCATCATTACAGCAACTGCATGAGATCTAGCTCATGCATACAAATGGAAAAGTTAATATATTGAGCAAGGAAATATGACTATTATTTCATGGCAAGGAGAATAGTTACTGGACCAGTGTAGGGTTCTCTCTAATTGATGAAGATACAAAACTCTGTAAATATAATGTAATGTCACCAACTACATTCAGAACTCAGAGCAGCACTCTGACCATCTTGATCAAATAAGGAACAAATAACATTCACCAATATGTACACAATACATTCAGACTAACTGAAGGTTATATCATCCGAGATTCCTGCATTTTTTTTGACATTAGATCCTCTGCACCATTCAAAATATAATTACTGAGTTATTTGTTTATTTGTTTTATCTCATAGTTTTGGATTCTCAATCATACAGTATATACTTTGATGACTTGTTCAATGCTAGCCCGACAAACTGGGCAACCCCAATTCTTCACCTTGATCTCATTTAAGCAGGACATACAACCTGCAAGATGGCCACAAGGTATACAAACTCCTTCCGGTGGAACATCCCAACAAATTATACAGGTGCCAGAAGTATCACCCCCTGCTTCGCTTGAACTTGCTAAGGACTGTGTACCATGCTCTGAAGTAGAAGGAAAATCATGTTCAATGGGAGAAAAATCAATGGAAGGATAAACAATTGGACCAAGGACTTCTTCTGCCGGCAGAGGGGGAGCTGAAGGAGAAGAAGCAGCTGCTGACACAGCAACAGAATTTGCAGAAACTGATGGCCTAGAAACTGTGGGATCATTTGTCAGAGTTTCAGCAGTGCTGCTGCTGCTCGGTTTTGCTTCATCTGCAGCCCAGCCATTGCAAGAAGTTGAACCCACCTTACCTGACCAGCCACCGGTTTTATCATTAATCGATGGCACCGTTGTTCTATCAGGAGGTACCCCACCTTCTGATATATTTGGCCTGCCATTTAAGTCACTTGTTGAAGCCTGTTCAGATACAGGAGGAATTCCTTCTTGTGATGCAAATTGCATTGAAGCAGCAATTGCCATTGCGAGTTCTACATCATCTGGGAGAGGCATGTTTGCAGGTGGTGTTGCAGGTAGGTTTGGCTGCAAAGGAGGTCCTCCCCAAACAACTGGAGTATTCACTTCATTCTGTCACCAGACATCAGTGATCAATAACACAAATAGCTAGATAGAGAACCACATAAGCACAACTGCAGATGCAGACATGGAACTAATTTTGAATACCTGAGCCATCCGGATCCCTTTGCAGGCTTCATATAGTCTACGCAATTGTAGTTTGTCACCTTCAAACTCAGACAGAAACTTATATCTACTCTCTGTGGCATGAACAGAAAATAGTTGGATCAAAGGCAAACTTAGTGAAAGATTGTCAAGACTGCAAAGCATCACAACACTTGAGAACAGAGGCAACGACAGTCCCTCTCATATTCATATTTTTCAAGTTCATTGAATCAGTTCTAAATGTGTCAAATGTCACAAAAGTCTTATGTGGTGCAGTAGCCTAAACCAGTCGTGGTAACAATAATACCACACTAAATGATAGAACTGAACTCAATCGACTACAAGTAATTGACACCTATGTTATAAACGCCTCCTATAGTATAGTAATATATAACTAACGCATCCAAAGTAGAAATTGGGGCAAAGAGAATAGCACCAGAGAGAAAAGAATACAGAGAAACCTATCTTAGTTTTTACAAATGCCCAATGGTTTTCTTATCAAGACCGTAGATCAAATCATCCATCCATACATCATGCAATCTGGTACTGTATCGATTTTTAAGTTGTAATTCGACAAATATAATGACATCATTCTTAAGCTTTTATACTTTTCTTGTAATGCATTTTTGCTATTTCTAGGGTTGTGTAAGCCACTCAGGGTACATTGTAGATTGTCCTGTTGCCTTCTAATATACACCTTTCAGTCATTTTTGGCCATTAATAATATTCAATATTGTATTTCATTTCAATATTAGTTATTGACAGAGAACAGGACTCTTGATCATCAACAATTGTACAACAATCTTAAACCTGATAATGTCTTTTGGTGGAAAGTTTATAGTAATGAGAGGGTCTCTTCTACAATCTTAGTTTGTTGTCAAAGAATGCCCCTCAAACAAAAAAGTATCTAATAACCAAGGTCAATCTCATTTTCGAAGAAAATGCAAAACCATTAGTCATGAATGATGTAGCCTTTGCCTATATCCTGCATGTCCAATGAAAGATTCTATTTGTTTTTAATGGTAACTTGTTATTTTAGGGACGGTAGATGTTGGAATTTCTAAGTCTATCTGTTAAAAACCCTTCATGTACTTTACTGATTTATTCCTACCTACTTGTTCTGTTAATTAACAAGTTATTTACCATGTAAATACTAGAAATAAATACAAGTACATGCTCAACACATTACAGGTCATCAACTGAAGGAAACAGAAACAAGCACACAAGTGACACTATTGTTTTTGGACTAATATCCCCGGAAAAACCCAATGCAGGAAAACTGGTGCAACTATCTGAGGGTTTTATTATTATGCAGTTTCTGAATACAATCTGGGTGCCAAAACTGGCTCACCCAATAGAGAATAATTTCAGTAGTAGTACCTCTCCTTCGGAGACAGATGTTTCTGCTGAAACCCCGGATAATGACTCTGGTGGCTTCACAACTCCAATTTGCCCCACGAAACCCCAACATTAGCCTCTAGGGACAACGTCAGCCCTTCCTGGCCCAGCGTTTGCCTAGCGTCACTCTGGCTTGGCCTGCGTCAGCCTCTGGCGGCACTACGTCAGCCCTCTGGCCCTCTACGTCACCCACGTTGGCCCTCTGAGGCACTGCATAGCTCCTGGCGCCTCTGCGTGAGCCCTGGTTGGCTTTCTGTGAACCCCTGGCTGGTTTTGTGTCCCTCATTCTCGGCTACTGCGTCAATCCTCCTAGTGCTATCTCTGTCTCTATGCTTTTGTATTCACTACCCCTCGGCTGCAAATTTGATCAGTCTCTCAACTTTCTAAGAAAACCCAAGCCTAGAAAGTTGAAATCTTGATCTCTTGGTGTGTTCTCCAAGTGACCCTCAAGCCTCCTCTTATACTTTTCTCGTTGACAAATCAACGGCCGAGATTAAGTCCCTAATTAGTAGCTAAGATTAGATTTGGCTTGATCCATGACTTTTGGACCATTCTAACACATTTTTATATTAATCCACATTAATATTTTATTTTCCCTAAGTTTAGACTTAGGGACTCCATTAAAATTTTTAATTATTTTAATATCTCTCAAACTGTTTAGAATCTGCCCAAATCCTTTCTGGGTATTGGAGATCTCATGTGCCTTAGCCTCTCCACCAATTTTTGTGGCTAGAGCACATCCGATGCTACCCCAAATCAATACTCCCTCTTAGTGAGCATTGTGCTTTAACAATACTCCTCACTGAGTATCACTCTAATCATCTGGCATTGGTCCATGCGTTGATGCTAGGCTTGTTGCCCATCATCTGCACTATTGCATCCTGCACTGCTACCCATGGCCCTGCCACTGCCACTGCTGCATCCGTACTGCAACTCCCTCTCATCCTGTTGCATCGTGCTACCCATAGCATTGTCACTACTAACTGTTGCACTGCAACCCAATTACTGAGAAGTAAGTAACTGATCTCCCAACTCTGACATCTCTGTCAGGCCAGAGACACCCATGATGCTGAAGCTCCCTCTGTCACTGACAACTGCTCCCTCTCTGACCTCTGCGCTGCTGCAACTATTTCATGCATCTCGCACCATTGCACACCTCTTTGTGCCATCTTACACTAGTACAACACTCTCGTGCTTCTCACACTACTGCCTCACGCTGTCCTGGGAATTCTGCACTGTAGCTCTCTCTGTCGCTCCATCTGCATCCGTCTCTACCGACATCTGCCAACATTGCTACTCTTTGGGGCTCCTGTAGCCAGGTATAATCCGAGAGGTTGGATACCTCAAGGATCTTGCCCCTCATCACCTGTAGTCCGTCTAACTACAGCTTGATGTCTCCCCACTTCCGCTCAAGCGGCGTGTGAGCGCTCATGGCACAACCTTCTCTGCTCTTCTTGGTGCAGCCTTGGTCTTTGAGGCCTCTCCCTTGCTCTTCTTCCTTGGACACTGGGTTGCATAATGACCCAGTTCCCTACAGTGGAAGCATTTGACCTTGGAGAGGTCCTTCTTCTTTCGTTTCTCCTGCTTTACCTCAAATGTTAGGGCAGCATCCACCTCCTCCTCCTTCTTGATTCTGATCCCCTTGTCGCAGCTTCCCGCCTTGCTCAGCCTTCTGATCTCTTCTTGAGGAAGAGCCGCCCACATTTCCTTACAATCTGTAAGGGTTTCCCTATCCAGTATGCTCTGAACAAACACCTCCTAGTCTTCTAAGACTGCGTTCAGGGCTGTTCTCACCATCAATTCTTGATCTGTCGTGGCTCCTATGGAAGTCAGTTGATTTCGGATCTCCTTCAATCGACCGAGGAAGGGGTTGATCTGTTCTCCCTTTTGTATCTAGTATGACCGTAGTTGATTTTCTAGTAACATCCTTCTCTGCACAAAAGTATGTTGGTACAAGCTCTTTAGGGCCTCCCACATCTCATTTGTCGTGTCCTTTTCGGCAATACGTGGTACTACATGGTCCTTGACCAGGTCAAGAATGATGCTTTTGGCCCTCACCATTGCCTCCTCGTACTTGTCGTTATCAACTAGGTCAACTGGGATTGTTATCATCCTCAAGGTGAAGTGTTTGACACGAGTCCTGTCTAAAACGAATAAGATTCTAGCCTTCCAGGCTACGAAGTTTGAGACTCCGTCCAGTTTGTCCTAGTCTCTTACCCTGTTCACTGCCTTCTCGTTGCTCCTCTACTTCCCTCTTGGAAGTTCTTGGTGTGACTCCTTCTGAGCTTCGATTTCCCTCCTGGAAACCCTTCTGCCAATGTCGAGATGCCCCCACTCCAATCGTTAGTGCAGCTACACCACTGATCCAGATTTCTTGGCTAGAAATCCTCAGTAGCAACTCCCTCCTCCTTGGTCTTGCCCTGTTAGGTACTATTCTGATTACAGTACCCCACCAACTTCACTTTGCAACTTACCCACAGCCTCCTAAGCCCCGACAACCTAAAGATTAGAGCTTCTAGGCTCTGTGCAATCCCGGTACCAGCAAAATCCGCACCTCCTGGCCACGGGCATCAATCCTTCCTGACTGAGAAAGATGACCGGGCACTGCGTAGGTCAAGTCTGCTCCCCTTTGCCATTGCGTTGATCCTCTTCCTGGCTCAAACTTGATGACGCAGGGACTGCGTCACCCCTTCCTTGCTGCTTCTCTGCTAGGAACAACTTCTATCACTCAGGACAACTGTTTTCTGCTGCTGCTGCTCTGCTCGATTGATGTCCTCAGTTCTCCTATGATCTGCAACCACGCTCTAATACCATGTTGGAATTTCTAAGTCTATCCATTAGAAACCCTTCATGTACTTTATTGATTTATTCCTACCTACTTGTTTTGTTAATTAATAGGTTATTTACCATGTAAATATTGGAAATAAATATAAGTACATGCTCAACACATTATAGGTCATCAACTGAAGGAAACAGAAACAAGCACACAAGTGACACCATTGTTTTTGGACTAATGTCCCCGGAAAAACCCAATGCGGGAAAACCGGTGCAACTATTTGAGGGTTTTATTATTATGCAGTTTATGAATACAATCTGGGTGCCAAAACTGGCTCACCCAACAGAGAATAATCTCGGCAGTAGTGCCTCTCCTTCAGAGACAGATGTTCCGGCTGAAACCCCGGATAATCACTCTGGCAGCTTCACAGCTCCAATCTGCCCCACGAAACCCCAACGTCAGCCTCTAGGGACAACATCAACCCTTTCTGGCCCAGCGTCACTCTGGCTTGGCCTACGTTAGCCTCTAGAGGCACTGCGTCAGCCCTCTGGCCCTCTACGTCACCACGCTTGCCCTTTGAGGCACTGCGCAGCTCCTGGCTGCCTCTGCGTGAGCCCTCGCTGGCTCTGCATGAACCCCTAGCTAGTTTTGCGTCCCTCACTCTCGGCTACTGTGCTGATCCTCCTGGTGCTATCTCTGCCTCTTTGCTTCTGTATGCACTACCCCTTAGCTGCAACTCTGATCACTCTCTCAATTTTCTCAGCAAACCCAGCCCCAAAAAGTCGAAATCTTGATCTCTTAGTGTGTTCTCCAAGTGACCCTCAAGCCTCCTCTTATACTTTTCTCATTGACAAATCAAAGGCCGAGATTAAGTCCCTAATCAACGGCTAAGATTAGATCTGGCTTGATCCATGACTTTTCGACCATTCTAACACATTTTTATATTAATTCACATTAATATTTTATTTTCCCTAATTTTAAACTTAGGGACTCCATTAAAAATAATAATTATTTTAATATCTCTCAAACTGTTTAGAATCTGCCCAAACCCTTTCTGGGTATTGGAAATCTCATGTGCCTTAGCCTCTCCACCAATTTTTGTGGCTAGAGCACATCCGATACTATCCCAAATCAACAATAGAACTGGAAAGAAGCTTGACCTACTTTCACACTTAGGTAAAGATTATAGGGTATGCAAGTACCTTGCCAACACCAGCACCATATATAATCTTCCCAAAGACTACAACAATTTTCAATATTATCAATAGCCATGTCTGGTACACCCCACAAAAGGGAGGAACATGCCCAACAGGATTTGAAACAGGGTCATTATCACAACTACTACCCCAAGTTGTTGCTAGGCCATAGCTAGATGGAAATTCAAAGATTCTATTAAAGGCTTGCGTAAGTATTGTTTTCTAGACAATGAACAACTAATACATCTTCCCATAAATACTGATTTTTGCTTCTGCTTGACAATAAAACTAAGTTGCACAGAAACAGATACGAGGTTTGAAATGGATACAACAAAATTTCAAAAAATCTAGATACAATATGGCAAGGAAACGACATATATATGTGTGTGTGTGTGTGTGTGTGTGTGTGTGAAAACTCCGACTCGGGTTCGGAACCGACCGAGGGTATGCTCTGACTCCGACTCCGACTCCAACTCCGACTCCAACTCGGTATCGACTCGGTCGGTTTGATTTCAATGACTCGGTCGTTGTAAAAAATAGATTAAATATTTACTTTTTTATGAAAAAACATAATTTTAAAGATTTTCATTCATGTTTTCAAACACAAAGCATTAGAATATAGAGAGAAGACAACATATGATCAAAGTAGGTTTATGAATATATGCATTATATCAAAATGGCCCAGTGCCCTGTCCAATACATACATGATATAGAGATCAAAACAAAAACATATAACCAAGGAGCCTCTAAATGGCCTCTACAACAAAAGTAAATTAGAAAACATCACTAGTCACTAGTACTACTGGCTATTGCTAGAGAAGTAAACATCATTTGGCTCAGACTCTGAATCAAAGTCAGATGCGAAAACCCATGGCTCCTCCTCATCACCATCTGTAGAGTCCAACTGCAACTGTAGAAGTAGTAGCACTAACAGGCGCAGCAGCTGCACACTGAGATAGACGAGATATGCGCTTTTGTCGTGGCTGAGTAGAGGAAGTGCCTGCAACTGGAGGACTTGGGGTTGGGCCCGGTACAAGTGGATCTACATTCAACTGAACATTATGTTAAACAACAATTTTAGCTAATGCCTCGTCTGTAATCCAAATCAATACCAAAATCCTCGTCTGAATCAAACTTTGTTGGATGGCTCTCCACTACCCAATCTGATGCTGGATCAATATCTTCCAACACAATGGGATATGTATCAAGTCTTTTGTCAAGCAATTGATTGCGTCTTAGTCAGGGGTTGTATTGGACATAGACTAGATCATTTAACCGTTTTTGTTCCAAACGGTTTCTCTTCTTCGTGTGAATAAACTCAAAGACAGACCAATTGCACTCACACCTAGTAGCACCACAAGTTTGACTCAAAATACAGATTGCAAACTTCTGTAATTGAGAATAATGGCTACCAAATGCCTTCCACCATTGTGTTGTAAAAAACATAGTTGTGTAATGAGTTAGCTCAATAAATTAGATCCATTTTCAAATTATAAACAATTTAACAAAATAAGAATTTGAAAATTGAAATTGTTTGTTTACCTAGCTCATCTACTTCCCTTGCAATCCTTGTTAGGTTCTTGCCAAAGGTACCAGTGGCTCTACTGAAACAAGTGATCTGTCAGTGTATCTCCAACTAATCACCCTCCTTAGGGATCATGCGGTCAATGTAGTCAATCAATCCATCTATAACCTCCCTAGTCAAAACTTCTGCCTCCAGAGCTTTATAATGATACCTTGGGTTCAAAAAACACCCAACTGCATGTATAGGGCGATGGAGTTGATTATTCCATCTTTCATCAATGATTGCCCAAATGGGCCCATACTTAGCCACTCTATCCTTGTATACTGCCTTTATTTGCTCCTTTGCTTGATCCATAGCCTCATAAATGAATCCCATAGCCAATATTTCCCCATCCACCAACTGCAACATCTTGACTAGTGGCTTAGCAACCTTCATAATCTCCGCTACCTTTTTCCAAAATATTTCTTCATTAACTTTCTTTTTCACATCTTTGCCATCCTATTTGCGAGACCATTGGCATTCATTCCATTCATCATTGGAAAACACCCTTTGCAAGTTTCTATGTTGGGAAAACATAGATTGCAATGTCAAAAAATGAGTTGCAAATCTAGTGATGGTAGGCCTAATAATATCCCTGCCCCCTATGTGTTTCCTCATCATACTCAAAATCCATAAGTGGTTGTAGATATATTTTGTTATGCTTTTGGCATGCTTTACAATGTTCTTGACCCAATCTATTTTGCCAATATCCTCAAGCATGAGACCTATGCAATGTACAACACATGGGGTCCAAACGATGGTTTTGTGTTTTTCCTCTAACATTTTACCAGCAAAAACATAGTTAGAGGCATTATCTGTGATGATTTGAACAACATTAGCCACCCCCACCTCTTCAACAACCTCATCCAAAAGCTAAAACAACAAGTGTGCATCTTTCACCCCATCAAACACATCAACTGATTTTAGAAACATGGTTCCCCGTGGGCAAAAGATAAGACAGTTTATGATGGTACGATTCCTTTGATCAGTCCATCCATTTGACATGATGGTACATCCTGTTTTTGCTCATGAGCTTTCGAAATATTTCAGATATTCATCAATGGAGGAAACTTATTTTCGCAAAAGAGATCCCCTTAACTCATGCATAATAGGGCCTTTGAAGCCCTTTCTAGCAGCAATTATGGCATCAAACATAGGTTCATAATATGGTGAACAAGAAGCATTGAAGGGGATATCAGATTCATACCACCATCTAGTTATGTAATCACAAGCAGTCTCTCTCAATTCTTTCTTCCAATGGTCATCTAAAGTGGGTTGTGTATGACTTCTACTAGCTTGAGGACCATGTGCAGATGGAGAGGAGGGTGTGAAATAACTTTTGATATCACCCCTTTTTCATTTTACCCTTACCCTTGTCTTGAATAGACTCCAACGAGGGAGGAAAATAGAGAAAGGGGTTGGGTGTGTTAGTGCAAGGGATAGATGAAAAGCCCTCATAATCAAAATTGGGATTGGCAGCCATCATTTGTTGTATACTCTTCCTCCCAATTTCAACCTCTACTTCTTTTTTCCTAGCATTTTCTTGCTCAAACTTCTCAAAGTTATCTAGCAACTCCTTCCTAATCTCCCCAATTTGTGCTAATGGTGTTTCACATGGGGTAATTTGGCCTCTAATACCAGCCAACTATGGTTTCAGCCTATGAATGCCCCCTCCACCCTCCTTAATTTTTCTATGACAATTTGCAATGCATTTGTGTTAAAATTGGCAACTAGGGCCAAACTCCACAAGGGTCATCTTATTTATGACAACTGATATTTTTCTTGGATTCCTCTCTCCGAGAGGTGTAGGATTGATCTAAATATCATCCGATTTCGACATGTAAAAATGAAGATATGAATTTATTTGTATTATTGACGAATTGTCAAGGTCGGTCAGCAAGCAAAACAAACATTTTAACCCCCAGCGCATCCTCAACGTTGCATATAAAAGGAGACCTCAAGTCATTCTTTCATCATCTCATCTTCACTCATCTCTCTCTCCTCACTTGATTGGGTACGCAAATCTGGCAGATTTCTCTCACACGTGCGAAGGAAGGAGGGCGTTCTCTGTTTGGCTGCGTTGCCAGTTTGACCAAATTTCAGAGGCTGCTATTTTGCACTGCGTTGGGTTGCGTTGACCAGCGTTAACCTTCTTTTGACTGCGCATTAGGTGTGACAACTTCTCCTTGGCAGGCTGCAGATCTTGGCACTGAAATCGAGGTGATTTGACCTCATATTTGACCAACATTGACTGCCCTAGATCTAGTTGTAGTTTGACTTTCATTGACCAACATTTGACTGGACTTTTTCGGGTTGTTTTGGACTACTTGGGTTTGCTATTGGAGGCCGAAGTTGTCTGGGCTTGACCGAGCTGCTTAGAGGAAGAATTCGGCCATGTTTGACCAGCATTGACTTTTCTGATTAGGGCTTTTCCACTGTTGTCATAAATTATCAGATCTGTAAATTTGTACTATCTCTCTCTCTGAACTATTGAAGAATATAAGAAGAATTGACCAAGGGTTTCCCCACATTGGGGTTTGTCCCTGGCTGGTGCCACATCTTGTGTCCTCTTGTCTTGGCTTGTCTTCTACTGTTTATGTTTATGTTCTATCTGCATTTTACTGTCATGCTGATGTGATTGCTAAACTGGATATTGATATTGGGCTAGTAAAGAAATTGAAGTAAATTGCTCTTAAGCATAGAATATACCAAAAATTAACAATTTGATTATCAATCATTTCAGCATATGCCCAAGCAACATCTTTCACTCTAGGGTAACTCGATTCATTTACAGAATTTCTTTTATGTACCTGATCGCAAGAAGAACCTGGTGTCCATTTCGACAATGGAAGTCAAAGGTTACAGGGTGGCACTCATCGATGGAAAAGTACGTGTTTGAAAATAGAATTTTGAAAGATGTTTTTGAGTGCAGGGTTGTATCAAGTTGCAGGAAGTCCACTGGGGACCATGTCCATTGACACATAGAACCGAAGGTCTGTGAGTCAGATGGTGATAGGGATGCCTAAATTCAAGAAGAGCATGAAGGTACATGTCTGAGATGTACCAAAGGAAAATCTTATAAGGGGACCATTCCCCTCATGCAACAGGTCCACAGGTTTGGAACAACCCGAGGAGTTTGAGATTCATGATCGGGAATCTCATGTATACAAGTGGAAGAAAGCCCTTTATGGCTTG
>APFE031737217.1:0-17457 GCA_000404065.3 Pinus taeda
TCTTATATCTAGGGATGGTATTTTAGTTGGAGGGGTATATAATGTCAATTGATACCTAAGCTATCAACATTTTGTCATCGAATGTTTACAAGAAACATGAATTTGTTTGTCTTTTAATATGGCGCAACTCAAATGACCATTAGTGATAGTGCAGGTGAAAGTGAAAAACATCTTCTCGAAAGTTTGTGCACTTTAACCTACTTTTTCCAATTGGCACAATATTTTTTAACTCTTTGATTGAATTGTACTACTTAACAACTAAAAACTCTCAATATATAAAAATCATCCTGATTTTGTTTATATTTCAATATCCATATATAATTAACTCAACTAAATCTTGTTCTTAATACTCATTCATATCCTTAATTTTTAAAATACTGCATAAATACCATCTAATTCATAAAAATGTAGACAAATAAAATTTTCATATATATTATTAATAAATTATTCACATATCATTAAAAAAAACATATCTCATCTGCTCCTTAAACATTATAGTCATCCAAACATTTAGTTTATCAACTTCAAATATATTGTATTTTCCCACATCTCACAATTCAGAAAAAGAAATACAAAGAAGAGTATAAAGTAGAGGAACCAAGAGAAAATTAATTTTGGCTATGGTAATGAGAGCATAGTATTTGTTTCTAAGTCAAATTTGACAATGACTTCACAACATTATGGTATCTAAAATGACAGGAGAAATTTAACCATCTCTGAGTGGAAGACTCTACATACACCCACTTTTATAATTTGAGGTGTTTGGGTGCATAATGGTGATAAAAATAAAAGTAACAAATTTAACCATGTCTATAATCAATGTAAACATGTTGAGAACAAATGTTTATTCAATCGTATTATAAGCTTTGCCAAAGCCATTATTTAGGAAGGAATTCTATTTGGTATGATATTTTGTCCACTCCATAGCTTCCTAAGTTAAAAATATGATATTCAAAATAAGTGTCTCTATTTCACTTATAGGTTATTTATGAGATTTATAAGGGTAGGAATTGCCAACTCCACTTATGGTTGACACAATGTCATCTACTTGTTATTCTATTTTTCCATTGGTTCATTACTTTCATCTTTTTTGTTCCTCTAAAAGGTATATCTTTCAAAAATATTCCTTCAAATGGAGAGTTGTTGCAACCGAGAGAAAATTAATTTTGATTATGGTAATGAGACCATCATATTTGTTTCTAAGTCATGTTTAGCCATGAATTTCACAACATTATGGTATCTAAAATGATGAGAGAAATTTAATCACTTCTTAGACGAAGACTCTTCATATGCCCATTTTTATAATTTGAGGTGGTTGGGTGCATAACTCGGATATGCTTATCTTACATGGACCAAAAAGTCTTAGATATAACAATCACATGGGTATTAGATGAATTTTAGTTGGAGGGGTATTTAATGTGAATTCAGACCTAAGGTATCAACATTTTGTCATTGAATGTTTACAAGTAACATGAATTTATTAAAAAATTGGTGAGAAATTAGTTTGTCTTGGGTAATTCAAATGATCATTAGTGATAGTGCATGTGAAAGTGAAAAACATCTTCTCCAAAGCTTATGCAATTTAACCTAATTATTCTAATTCACTCAATATTTCTTACCTCTTTGATTGAGTTGTACTAATTAACAGCTAAAAAATATGAATACATAAAAATCATCCTCATTTTCTTCATATTTCAATATCCATATTCAATTAACTGAAAAAAATCCTATTTTTAGCACTCAACTCATATCCTTAATTTTTAAAATGCTGCATAACTACCATCTGATTACACAAAAAATTTTATCAACCATATAATCAAACATTCAGTTTATCAACCTGAAATATATTGTATTTTCCCACATCTCACAATTCAAAAAAAGAAATACAAAGAAGAGTATAAAGCAGATGAACAAATGATAATAGGCATCTTTGCGGTTGGGGCAATGACGCAGCTAGTGAGGTAAAACCGAGGCGCGTCCATTGCTGGTTGAAAACTATTTCCAACCCCCCTCGTTGGCCTCGGCTACGCCTTGGCCTCCGAGAATTTTTGGAGGGCTCACATTTTGCTCGGGCTCCAAATAATTCAAATTTTCAAAGTGGTAGCAAAGTATAAATACAGGAGACGAAATTTGCATGGCTGGGCTTGCTGCTTAAGTTATAATATTGTCCTCTATCGAATCTGTTGGCCTATGTTAAATTCGGGAAGATATTTCAGGCCTGGGTGGAGAACATTACATGGATGGGAATGGCTTGAATTCTTATATTGTCTTGTATGTCCTGTATGGCATCTGTTGCAATATGGTTAGTCCGGTAAGATACTTCTTTATATTAAATGGTTAGTTCGGTAAGATATTTCTTAATGGATGTGGATGAATATTCCTGTTATTAGAATACCAATATTCCAAGAGAACTTGCATCACAGCTATTATTATAATTTTTTTGGTTTTCTTTCAAAGCTATTTAGTTTATAATTCTAGTAGGTTTTATCTATTCATTCTTTTGGCAGAAAACATTTCAAAGCCATTTAATTTATAGTTCTAGTATAGGTTATATATTCCTTCTTTCTTCATAAAACATTTTAATTGTGGTAAGTTATGCCCATCAATATCAACTTTTGTACGGAAGCATTGGCATTGGTCATGGGATTGGAATTCAATGAATGGCTTTGCCACAGTGATACACATGTAATGTGATATGTTGATATCGCAATGTGCTAGTGATATGAGTATGATTTTAAGTTTAGTGAAAAAATAAATTTTGCCACAGGTTATCCTTTCTAAATAGTGTTTTCAACATGTAGTCTCATCAACTTGGATATGTGAATGAATGAAAAACATACTAAGGAGGAAACATGGAGTACTTTCTTATTCCGGATTTTTTTTTTTTCACTTGAGAAATGCCTCTCTCATATGGGCCTTGCCAATGTATAATCTAAACAATTAATAGCAACACTTGACAAAAGTCAACCCTATAGAGTCTATAGAAACAATCTCAATAGTAGAATGCTCAAGGAATCTTTCGTCTACCTAATGTCAATATTGTTTCTCTAATCTTCAACTATTTTGTGGGTGAAATCAAAGAAAGAACCTGTAGTGGTTCCCCATTCAGAACAACCAATTTCAAACAACTTGGTTCTAGAGATTTTATTTTCCCTAGAATTGTAGCATATAACAAAAATTCTCAACACTTTGAGATCTCTTCACTTCTTTGACTCTTTCAAAAAGTCTCAACACATTGGCTCTCATTGCTATTAGTTTTTTCAATAATAACTTAAACAACACTATTGCCAACTCACTTATGAGTGTTAGAAAGAGGGCAAGTCTTTTAGGAAATTCAAGGACTTGAGTTAATATTTTGAGTAGCAATAATAAATTGGAGATTGTTCTGCTTGTTTCTATGCTCATAAGAAATGATTCTTATTTATCTATGGAATGATAGTTTTTAGATGGGATTTTTGTCATCATAAAAATTATCATTGAAATTATCTTTTTCTTAAATTTGGATTCAATGTAGAAGATCTTTCAGTTTTTATTCAAAGATGGAGACAATGTAATTGGAAGTGGGGCATCTAGCCATGTTTATTGTACCAACCTACTCACAATGAAATTGTGGAGTAAAACATTTCTTATAAAATAAAAAACTAAAAGTAACAAAATTAACCATGTCTATAAACAATGTAAACATGTTGACGATAAATTTTTAGTTAATCCCATTATAATCTTTTTCAAAGTCTTTATTTAGGAAAGAATTCTATTTTCCTAAGTTAAGAATATTATATTCAAAATAAGTGTCTCTATTTGAATCATAGGTTATATATGATATTTATAAGGGTAGGAATTTCCAACTCCACTGAAGGTTGACACAATGCCAGCTACATGTTATTCTATTTTTGCCATTGTTTCATTAATTTAATGTTTTTGGTTCCTCTAAAATTTATATATGTCATTGAAAAAATATTCTTTCAGATGGAGAGTTGTTGCAACCAAGAGAAAATTAATTTTGGCTATGGTAATGAGAGCATCGTATTTGTTTCTAAGTCAAATTTGGCAATGACTTTCACAACATTATGGTACCTAAAATGACAAGAGAAATAAACCATCTCTGAGTGGAAGACTCTTCATACACCCACTTTTATAATTTGAGGTGTTTGGGTGTAATGGTGATATGATTATCTTACATAGAGGAAAAAGTGTTTTAATGTCCTCAACTTTTATTTTGATTCTTGTTTTCTTAAAGTATAGCCTAAGATACCAAATTATAACAATTAATTCATGCAGTAAGGATTTTCATGTTATAAAAGTCGATGTCTTCAATGGATGTTTTCGTTGCCCTATCCACTTATTTTATTGAGTGAGCATTCTAGATTTAGACACCATTTATTCATATTTCCATTGTGTTGAATCCTAATTCACCTTTTCATTTTATTTTCTTCTTTTTGTTGTGGAATTAGAATGATGATGGGGTTAAGACTTTAGTGGAATATTGAATTGGCTTAGGGGTTTAGTTGACTCATCCTACCCATAATAGTTTTGTGCAACTTGGTTGTATGAGCCCATTAAAAACCACCATAAATCCTTTCATCAATAATTATGGATGTCATATTGGGAAGCTCATCTACAACTAAATGCCATGCTCTTCTTCTCTCATCATTGTGTTTTCTTTTCAAAATGTTAGGATGTCTCTCAATCATAAGAGAGAAGGCTGTGTCAAGCCTCATTGATGACTACCAGCCCTCCATGCCAAAAGGCTAAACTAGCTTGTTCATTAATGCAATTTGATATTGTTTGTGTAATCATATGTTTCATTCTAATTAGAGGATTCTCCATCATGTTCACATTATTGAGGATTATGTTTGTTATTTTTGTTACTATTGTTGCATACAATTTGGTATGAAATCCATGAAACTTCTAGGGCTAATTTTTTTTGTGGCTTCGAGAGTCTATAATGGAATGTGGCTTCCACAGTCTATAATGGAATATATTTTAATGGAATTCAATCCATGAATTTCTCAAGTGGTAGTTGAGGGGACCCAGAGTGGCCATGAGAAACACATAATAGGAAGATCAATAACCTGAAATCATACCACCACATAATCGCAAACCTAATTGTGGCATTCTCATTTCTCCTTCCCACAATTAGTGGTTAGACTTCTAGTAATTTTTTAGGAATGTAGTAATATTTTCTTTAAATAATGAAGTTGCAAGGAAAAATAATATTTTGACACCATCCCAAACCATTTGAAAAACCCCTATAAAAAACTGTTATACCCAATACTACTTTCACTTATTTAGCCCTACTTGTCATAGGATTCCCAAACCTATACCAATAGTTTATTGGAATAGAATAATTCTTTTATATATATTTTAGATTTGTAATGATTGTGAGTGAGAGTGAGATTATCATTGTGCTACAAATTTAGATATTTTTTTATGTGGTTGTAAAAGTTGATGGACTTGGTACACATTGTTCTACATTATTTTAGGTTTATGTTTTGGATAATGTGTTAGTAATATTTTAATAGCTAGCCACTTCAATCTTTTTAAGTAGTGGTATCAACCTATTGGAATGAGAATATATGTGGAACTTAAAAATATCAAAAACTGTTCTACCAAGAATTTATAAATAGTTGTTTCTTTAACTCTAAAATATTACATACAACACCAAGATCAAATCCCAATTTTTTTTATTGATGTTGTAAGGCTTTACGAATTTCTTAATACCTTTTTGGATTGTTTTTTCTTGTCATATTTTTTAATACTTTGAGTATTGTTTGGCCATATTTGTTTTTCAATAATTTTGAGTTTTTTTTTCTTAATTTTGAAAAATATTCAAACTTGAGTAGTTTGATTATTTTTAAAATATGAAATAAATAAATAGCCATGGTTAGGGTATATTGATTTACGATTACCATTACACAAAAATACAACCTATGATCTCTAACTACTTGGCAACTACTTGCAATACTCACAAGTATTTAATTCAAACACTCATTGTAAGCTTATCTATATCTAAGAATGAACAAAGATATGATTTTATGAGAGTCTTTTATTGTGTCATGTTTCACTAATGAGGTTGGAGGAGTATTAAGCCATTTGGTAGTACTTAATTTCATGTGATAGAGTCCAACTAAATGGCATCTTTGAGAAACGGATGAGGCTTGATGTTAGTCCTCAACATTTTTGTTGGAACAATTACACCATATATAGAAATTGAATTGAAACAAAGTACTTAGTATGTGATGTAACACTCTAAATCTCAATGTGTTTTTGTTCTAAACTACTAAACATTTTTCATGAATTCCTATTTTTTTAGGATTGATATATAAAAGATTATAGAATTGTAGTTTATCTTATATTTACTCACTAGGTAATAAACAATTGCAAGCCCTTATAGTTTCAATCTTGAGTATTTTGATTATTTTTAATATATGAAATAAATAAATAGCCATGGTTAGGTTAGATTGATTTCTTATATCTAGGGATGGTATTTTAGTTGGAGGGGTATTTAATGTCAATTGATAACTAAGCTATCAACATTTTGTCATTGAATGTTTACAAGTAACATGAATTTGTTTGTCTTTTAATATGGCGCAGCTAAAATGACCATTAGTGATAGTGCATGTGAAAGTGAAAAACATCTTCTCGGAAGTTTGTGCACTTTAACCTACTTATTCCAATTGGCACAATATTTTTTAACTCTTTGATTGAATTGTACTACTTAACCACTAAAAAGTCTCAATATATAAAAATCATCCTCATGTTTTTTATATTTCGATATCCATATATAATTAACTCAACAAAATCTTGTTCTTTACACTCATTCATATCCTTAATTTTTAAAATACTGCATAGCTACCATCTAATTCACATAAATATAGACAAATAAAATTTTCATATATATTATTAATTAATTATTCACATATCATTAAAAAAACCATATCTCATGTGCTCCTTAAACATTATAATCATCCAAAACATTCAGTTTATCAACTTCAAATATATTGTATTTTCCCACATCTCACAATTCAGAAAAAGAAATACAAAGAAGAGTATAAAGTAGAGGAACCAAGAGAAAATTAATTTTGGCTATGGTAATGAGAGCATTGTATTTGTTTCTAAGTCGAATTTGACAATGACTTTCACAACATTATGGTATCTAAAATGACAAGAGAAATTTAACCATCTCTGAGTGGAAGACTATTCATACACCCACTTTTATAATTTGAGCTGTTTGGGTGCATAATGGTGATAAAAATAAAAGTAACAAAATTAACCATGTCTATAAACAATGTAAACATGATGGGACCCAGCCCACTTGGCAATGCTTTTGCGCTTTATGCTATGTGTTGGATTGTTTACGTGGCGGTTGGATGGTGTTCTCCCGCGGTTTGGTAGGTTGGTGTTAGGTGGATATTAAACGTAGAATTCAATGGTAGTACCCTGCATCGGTATACTACTCAACCCTAATGTTTAACGTGCCTTCTTGACCTTTCTTCGGTTATTGTTCTGTTGCTCCGAGGGTCTGTGATCTCTGAGTTGGGAAAACGATGGGTGCGCTGTGCTATGGTTCCTTCGGCTCTGTAATGAAATTCGTGGGCATTGTACTGTGCTTGAACTCGTTCTGGGTACTGGTTGAGACCTTCGCTGCGTGTTTGGTTATCCTGTTCGCTTGTTCGAAAACAATGTTGTCTGGCTATGGAGGTTACTTGCCTGGTTTTGTGCTCAATCCTCGGTAAGTCACACTGTTACTCTGTTGGTTATGTCTTCGGTAGAATAACTGGTTTTTTGGCTTGCTTGTGGTTATCACTGTAAATTCGGTTGGTCGTACTTCGACTGTGGCTTGAATTCAATCTTCCTGTTCTGTGTCATGTGGCTTTCATCATGCAGTCTCTGTGTATGCTACTGGTTTTCTGAGTTTTCATTCCAAGTTCGATTGCTGGTAATTATTTGGGTTCGTTCGCCTTCTTATGATGCGGCTTTGACTCTGGCTGCAAGCACAGGGTTCTTCGGGAAACACCTTCAGTTTTAACACAGGTAAACTATTTCTCCTTGCTTCAATTTCATCTGCTCCTCGTTCTGGGTCTAACCCACTTGCCCCTTTTCTCTCCAGTCGCTCAGTGGCGTTCTCTGCTCCAGATACAGCTTCTCTTCGCGTCCTTCGGGTAAGGGTTTCGTTTATCAAATTAATGTTGCTTCTACACGGTTTCGTTCCTCTGTATTTTCTCTGTAACATGCCCTAATCTTCCTTCTCGTTCCTTGCAAGTCCTCACGGGTGACCTGGGTGGCGTATTCCCCTGTACTCAGTGGTATTCGGTTGCGTATATTCTGCGTAGGCCTATAACTTGTTCTGTTTGTGAATGGTGGTTTCTGCTTGGAGGATGTCCTGTCCGCTAGTCTAGTGTCTGGTCACTGTATTGTTATTTGTTTTCCATTGTCGTTCTAGTTCGGTTTTGTGTGTAAAGATATGGCTCCAGCGTGACCCTGTTGCTGGTCGGTCACAAACCCTAACTCAGGGTTTTGTATTTGATCTGGGTTGTTGTAATTTTGATGGTATTTGCATCCACCATGACTAGACTGGTCTCTGTCTATATAATGGAACTCAACCCTACCGGCTCTTGCTGTAGATTGCTATTCTGGACAATTTAAATGAAATTTGTTTTGATGAAAAAAATGTATGGTATTTGTTTCTTGTGACACCTTCGCTTGTCTTTCGGTTACGTTGTTGTGCGTTGAACGTATTCGCTTGTCCTTAGTTTATGTTGCTGTGTGCTTGAACGTATTCGCTTGTCCTTAGTTTATGTTGCTGTGCGCTTGAACATAAGCGCGACTCGTTGTCTTATGACTCGGAATTTGTTTAAGATTCTATCTGCTTGACTTAAATTTAACTGTGAATTATACTTGTACAGTAGCAATGATAGTATACTAATTTATAATGATACAGTGGTCTCTTAAGTGATGAAAATATGAATGAAAATCAACAAATAATTATGTAGGCAATTTCGATTGACAATACTTCTCTCGTTTTGAATACTTGATAGTTTCTATTAATAAATTCACTCAACTTCTTCCTTTCTGAACTGAACCCTTCTATGTTACATGTCTTTTGGCTTTATAGCCCTCTGTTTGTAGTTAATGCTTGCAGTTGGTTTAACTGTTACAAAAATAGTTACATAACTTCTATTTCTTTCCATCACTATAGTCATCTAGCATTCCAAGACTTGTAGGAACAGTTGATGGTTATTTTTCTAATTTCTTAAACTACCTTTTAATTAACAACCGAACTACAGTAATCCTAAACTGAAAAATAAAAAGACACCTAGCTTTTGCTGATTTGTAAAATAAAAGAAAAGAAAAATTATTCTCAATAGAATTTGACAATTCAATAGACTCTCGCTTGTGAACCTGGTTGGAGTCCTTTCTGCCTCGTCACAGTGAGCTGGATGAAACTGCCTTAGGCTCCCGGGGTGAGAAAATATCATGACTCCGGGTCATGAGCTCTTCTACCGATGTCCCTGTTCGTTCAATCTGCCTGGCGTCAAGCCATGAGCTGTCCTCAATCGGACGGTTCTTACACTTGACCAGGTACTGAAAATAATTTTTCCGCCGAGTATGCCTATCTACCTGAGTTTCAAGGATGCCTTTGATCTGAGGAGGTTGGACATAAGACATTTGTCTTTTCCAACTTCCTCTGTCTTCCAGGGTGTTCCGCGTGGATTGTCTGGGTTCATCCTTCTTTTCTTCCAACAGATCGCCTGTATACGGAAACAGATCTGCCACATTGAAAATAGGTGATATGCCTACTCCAAGTGGTAGTTGTATTTCGTAGGCATTCACTGAAAAGTTTCGCAAGATCTTACAAGGCCCTATCTTCTTGTACTTCAGTTTGTTGTACGTACCTTTAGGGAACCGCTTCTTACGCAAGTGTACCAGAATTTCATCCCCTACCTCAAAATGAACTTCTCTTCTCCTCAAATCTGCATGTTCCTTATACTTCGAGCTGCTGTCCTATAATTTTGCCTTCACCTGTTCGTGTAAGTCCCTCATTTCATTTGCAAAATCTTCTCCATCCGCACTCTGTCGTTCCTGTAAACCAAGATCTCGAAGCTCATGCACTCCACAAGGGTGCATGCTATAAAGAATCTGGAAGGGACTTAGACCCGTGCTACGATTCGGCGAATCGTTGTAAGCAAACTCTGCTTGCGCTAGCACTCGGTCCCACATCCTAGAATTCTCCCTGACTAAGCTGTGTAACAGATTTCCTAGACTTCTGTTCACAACTTCTGTTTGCCTGTCGGTTTGCGGGTGATAAGCAGAACTGTAGCTTAATTGGGTGTTCATCCTTTTCCATAAGGTACGCCAAAAATGTCCCGTGAACTTCACGTCTCTATCTGATAGGATGGTTATTGGTAACCCGTGTAATCTGACAATCTCATTAAAAAACAAGTGGGCCACGTAAGTGGCGTCACTAGTTTTTCGACAAGGTACAAAATGTGCCATTTTTGAGAAACGATCCACCACTACCATCACCGAATCATATCCTTTCTGTGTTTTGGGTAGTCCCAACAAAAAATCTAAACTCACTGAATCCAAAGGTCTGCCTGGAATAGGCAATGGCGTATATAATCCTGTTTTCTGGCTATGTCCCTTCTCTAGTTGACACACCTTACACTTAGCCACAAAACGTTGTATGTCCCGTCGCATTCTTGGCCAAAAATAAAAGTGACTAAGTTGTTCCAAGGTCTTGTCAATACCAAAGTGTCCAACCAATCCCCCACTGTGTTTTTCACGAATGATATTCTCCCTCATAGAACAGCTGGGGATACACAATTGTCCTCCCTTAAAAAGCAATTTTTCCTGTATGTTATAGTCCACCTAGGGACTATTTCCCCTTATCAAAGGGTTTTGGCACGCCTCATAGGCTTCTCTGAAATCTGTGTCTGTCTTATAAAGATCCCGTAAATGTTCAAAGCCTAAAACCTGCACAGTGCTTTCCTGCAATAGTAAAGCTTTTCTGCTCAATGCGTCGGCTACCTTATTCGCTTGCTCGCTGATATGTTTCAGTACAAAATTAAAACTCTGTAAGTACTCCACCCATTTGGCATGTTTATGATTAAGTTTGTGTTGCTACATTACATATTGTAATGCAAAATTATCTGAAAACAACACGAACTCGTTCCCCAACAAATAATGCCTCTAGTGCCTTAGCGCCTATACAACTACGTAGAATTCCTTGTCATACGAGGAGTACTTCTGCCTACTCTCATTCAGTTTTTCAATGAAAAATGCCACCGGTCTGTCCTCCCTACTGAGTACAGCCCCGGTTGCTGTTCCACTAGCATCACAACGTACCTGAAATAATTTTTGAAAATCTGGTAGCCTGAGAATCAATCTTTCTGTTATTTTCTTTTTCAATAGCTGAAAGCTCTTTTCTGCTGCTTTTGTCCATCGAAAAGGTTGGCTGGCCTTTTTGATGGTCTCCAACATAGGAGCACAAATTCCGCTGAAATTTTTAATAAACTTCCACTAAAAACTTGCTAATTCGTGGAAACTACGTACCTCAAACAATTTTTCGGTGACGACCAATTTATGATTGCTGTCACCTTCTCCAGATCCATCTTCAATTCGTTCTCCACTATCACAAATCCCAGATAAATTAACTCTCTCTGCAAAAACGTACATTTCTTCAAATTTATCAATAACTTATTCTGTTGTAGCTTCTCCAACATTTTAGGCACATGCCAGAAGTGTTCTTCTCGTGTCTTACTAAAAATAAGAATGTCATCCAAATAAACAATTACGAACTTCCCAATATATTCCTTTAGCATCTCATTCATGAGTCTCATGAAGGTGCTGGGCGCATTGCTCAACCCGAACGGCATGACCAGCCATTCATATAAGCCTTCATTGGTTTTAAAAGTTTTCTTCCACTCATCTCTCTCACGTACCCGAATCTCGTGAATACGCGGTAACGAAAATCTGTACCGTATGGTGATTTTATTGATGGCCCTGGAATCAGTGCACATCCGCCATTCTCCTCCCTTTTTGGGGGCGAGAACTGTTGGTACAGCACATGGGCTCAAACTCTCCTTGATCAATCCTTTGTCCAATAGCTCTTGCACCTGTTTTCTGATTTCTTCATTATCCTTGGGGCTCATTCGATAAGCTGCCTTATTTGGTAATCTCGCTCCTGGAATGAAGTCAATATGGTGACTAATACTCCGCTTGGGAGGTAGCTTATCCAGCAAGTCGTCCACTACTATATCCATAAACTCTTCCAACATTTGCTATATTTCTATAGGCAAACCTGTGATTTCTGTGTGCAACAGAACTGTCCTTGTCTTTCTCACTACGGCATAATTCATGTCGCTATTCTCAACTTGCTTTAAAAATTGTTTTCCGCTCATTAGCAATGCCTTAGTTTCATTTACTTCAGCTGCCTCCTTGTCTTCCCTGATAGGCACAAGGGTATGCCTAATCCCATATTTTTCGAACTTATAACAGTTCAACACCCCATCATGGGTCACTTTTCTGTCATATTGCCAAGGTCTGCCCAACAAGATGTGGCATACGTCCATTGGCATAATGTCCCAAATGATTTTATCCTTATAACGTCCTATCTGAAATTCAACTTCACTCTGCTCATCTAGCAGTAACTGGTGCCCCTTCTGTAGCCATGAAACTCGATATGGATTGGGGTGTTTCAGACGCTTCAGTCCTAACTTCTCCACCATCTCGGTTGACACCAAATTGTCAGTACTTCCGCTGTCAATTATCATTTTAAAGCATTTACATTGCGATTTACAAACTGACCTGAATAGAGCTTTCCGCTGCGTCTGCTCAATATTCCCATCAACTGGCTTCAACAACACCTTATGCAGCACTAAAGCTTCTCCTGTTTCTGGGGCATTTTCTACCTCTTGAGGAGGTGCTGCTGCTTCCTCCGGTTGCACCACATATGCGCCTCGCTGTCGAGTTGAATCTGTCTCTGGGCACTCAAAAGAGCGGCGCCCCCAGTTGTGGCATCTGTAGCACGGGTAACCAGTTCCCCTTCCATGGCCATTTCCTCTGCCGCCCTGAAACGATCTGCCACCTCTCGTCCCATCTCCTTTTTCTGATGTTCCCGAATTCCTTGTACTGCTGGCTTCCTCGTTGTTGCTGGTAGTTCGGCCCCTGCCATAGGACTGGCCTCTTCCTCTCATAGACCCTCGTCCTCTCCGGGAATTCTGTCTTCGGTTAAGTTTCTCCTCTACTTTGATTGCGCTCTAGTATGCCTCCTCCGTATTGTTTGGAGACAAAATGCTTATTTCATCCAAAATCTCCATCCTCAGCCCATTTACATATCTGGCTGTCCTTTCTGCTGTATCCTCTGTGTATCCTGCTCGCAAATTTACTTGATAAAATTCCTCTGTATACACTTTCACAGTCAGTCCCCTCTGTCTCAAATTCTGAACCTGCCTATGTAACGCGATTTGGTAATCTCTTGGCAGAAATCTGCCCTTCAATTTAGCTACCATCCTCGTCCAAGTCTTTATCGGAGGTTTGTTCAACCTCTTTCTCTCGTTCTGGACACTGTCCCACCACAGGGTTGCGTGTCCTTTCAGCTTTGTTGCTGCAAACTTGACCCTACGGTCTTCACTAACTTCCTCGCATTCAAAATAATTGTCCAGCTCGCTAATCCAATCTAATACAACGTCGATCGATAAACTGCCATCGTAGGTTGGTAATTCTGGTTTCGGTCTGCTATTTGACAATAATACAGACTTCAATAACTTCACTTCTGGTGAGTCACCTTCACGCCCATCTGCCGCTACTTCCACTTCTTCTTCACCCACATCACCTAACTCTAGATCTCTTCTCCTGCCTGCCTCTACTGCTTCCAATCGAGCAATAAGAACTCTGAGTTCTTCTCTTAACGCCTCATCTGCCATTCTACGAGCACCTCAGCCTCGTCCTCGTCTAACTATATCCATTACTCCCAAATCTCTTCAACTCAAACAGCTGTGATACCACTCTGATGGGACCCAGCCCACTTGGCAATGCTTTTGCGCTTGATGCTATGTGTTGGATTCTTTACGTGGCGGTTGGATGGTGTTCTCCCGCGGTTTGGTAGGTTGGTGGTAGCTCGATATTAAATGCAGACTTCAATGGTAGTACCCTGCCTCGGTATACTACTCAAACATAATGTTTAACGCGCCTTCTCGACCTTTCTTCCGTTATTGTTCTGTTGCTCAGAGGGTTTGTGAGCTCTGAGTTGGGAAAACGATGGGTGCGTTGTGCTATGGTTCCTTCGGCTCTGTAATGAAATTCGTGGGCATTGTAATATGCTTGAACTGGTTCTGGGTACCCGTTGAGACCTTCGCTCCGTGTTTGGTTATCCTGTTCGCCTGTTCGAAAACAATGATGTATCGCTATGGAGGTTACTTGCCTCGTTTTGTGCTCAATCCTCGGTAAGTCACACTGTTACTCTGTTGGTTATGTATTCGGTAGAATAACTGGTTGTTTGGCTTGCTTGTGGTTATCACTGTAACTTCGGTTGGTCGTATTTAGACTCTCGCTTGAATTCAATCTTCCTGTTCTCTGTCATGTGGCTTTCATCGTGCAGTCTCTCTGTATGCCACTGGTTTTCTGAGTTTTCATTCCAAGTTCGATTGCTGGTAATTATCTCGGTTCGTTCACCTTCTTATGATGCGGCTTTGACTCTGGCTGCAAGCACAGGGTTCTTCAGGAAAAACCTTCAGTTTTAACACAGGTAAACTATTTCTCCTTGCTTCAATTTCATCTGCCCCTCGTTCTGGGTCTAACCCACTTGCCCCTTTTCTCTCCAGTCGCTCAGTGGCATTCTCTACTCCAGATACGACTTCTCTTCGCATCCTTCGGGTAAGGGTTTCATTTATCAAATTAATGTTGCTTCTACAGGGTTTCGTTCCTCTATAGTTTCTCTGTAACACGCCCTAATCTTCCTTCTGGTTCCTTGCAGGTCCTCACGGGTGACCTCGGCGGCGTATTCCCCTGTACTCGGTGGTATTCGGTTGCGTATATTCTGGGTAGGCCTCTAACTTGTTCTGTTTGTGAATGCTGGTTTCTGCTTGGAGGATGTCCCGTCCGCTAGTCTAGTGTCTCGTCAATATATTGTTATTTGTTTGCCATTGTCATTCTAGTTCAGTTTTGTGTGTAAAGATATGGCTCCAGCGTGACCGTGTTGCTGGTCCGTCACAAACCCTAACTCAGGGTTTTGTATTTCACCTCGGTTGTTGTAATTTAGATGGTATTTGCATCCACCGTGACTAGACTAGTCTCTGTCTATGTAATGGAACTCGGCCCTACCGACTCTTGCTGTAGATTGCTATTCTGGACAATTTAAATGAAATTTGTTTTGATGAAAAAAATGTATGGTATTTGTTACCTGTGGCACCTTCGCTTGTCTTTCGGTTACGTTGCTGTGCGTTGAACGCATTCCCTTGTCCTTAGTTTATGTTGCTGTGCGCTTGAACGTATTCGCTTGTCCTTAGTTTATGTTGCTGTGCGCTTGAACGTAAGCGCGACTCGTTGTCTTATACTCAAAATTTGTTTAAGATTCTATCTCCTTGACTTAAATTTAACTGTGAATTATACTTGTACAATAGCCATGACAGTAAACTAATTTATAATGATACAGTGGTCTGTTAAGTGATGAAAATATGAATGAAAATCAACAAATAATTATGTAGGCAATTTCGATGGACAATACTTCTCTAGTTTTGAATGCTTGATAGTTTCTATTAATAAATTCACTCAACTTCTTCCTTTCTGAACTGAACCCTTCTCTGTTACATGTCTTTTGGCTTTATAGCCGAGTGTTTGCAGTTGATGCTTGCAGTTGGTTTAATTGTTACAAAAATAGTTACATAACTTCTATTTATTTCCATCACTACAGGCTTCTGGCATTCCAAGACTTGTAGGAACAGTTGATGGTTATTTTTCTAATTTCTTAAGCTACCTTTTAATTAAAAATCGAACTACAGTAATCCTAAACTGAAAAATTAAAAGACACCTAGCTTTTGCTGATTTGTAAAATAAAATAAAAGAAAAATTATTCTCAATAGAATTTGACAATTCAATAGACTCTCGCTTGTGAACCTGGTTGGAGTCCTTTCTTCCTCGTCACAGTGAGCTGGATGCTCCTGCATCAAAACATGTTGAGAATAAATGTTTATTCAATCGGATTATAAGCTTTGCCAAAGCCATTATTTAGGAAGGAATTCTATTTGGTATGATCTTTTGTCCACTCCATAGCTTCCTAAGTTAAAAATATGATATTCAAAATAAGTGTCTCTATTTCACTTATAGGTTATTGATGAGATTTATAAGGGTAGGAATTGTCAACTCCACTTATGGTTGACACAATGTCATCTACATGTTATTCTATTTTTCCATTGGTTCGTTAATTTCATCTTTTTTGTTCCTCTAAAAGGTATATCTTTCAAAAATATTCCTTCATATGGAGAGTTGTTGCAACTGAGAGAAAATTAATTTTGGTTATGGTAATGAGACCATCATATTTGTTTCTAAGTCATGTTTAGCCATGCCTTTCACAACATTATGGTATCTAAAATGATGAGAGAAATTTAATCACCTCTTAGACTAAGACTCTTCATATGCCCATTTTTATAATTTGAGCTGGTTGGGTGCATAACTCAGATATGCTTATCTTACATGGACGAAAAAGTCTTTTAATGTCATCAACTTTTATTTTGATTCTTGTTTTCTTAAAGTATAGCCTAAGATACCAAATTATAATAATTACTTATTGTAGTAAGGATTTTCATGTTATAAAAGTTGGACTTAGACTGTATCCAAGTCCAACTAAATGGCATGTTGGAGAAAAGGATGAGGCTTGATGTTAGTCTACAACAATTGTGTTCGAACAATTACAGCATGTGTAGAACTTCAATTGAAAAAAGTACCTAGTATGTCTTGCAACACTCTTAATCTCAATGTGTTTTTATTTTAAACTATTAGACATTTCTCCCTGAATTCCTATTTTTTCTAGGATTGATATATAAAGACTATAGAATTGTAGTTCATCTAATTTTTACTCACTAGTTAATAAACAATTGCTACCTCTCATAGTTTCAATAATAAACCCTTCTTAGGGACCCTATTATCAGTAGAAAACTTTGATACACAAAGGGATTGAGTTGACTAGTATTCATGATGTAGTCTAAGTTTAAATCACAATAATAAAATATTCTTGGCATGTTGTTTGCTTCAAGAGTGTCACCCCTCCTTGCACAAGAAACTAAACCCATGTTGGTAACCTTACCAATCATTAGGATTGGATCCATACCTTCACATAAGATTTAGTTTTTATAGTAGATGGAAAGAAAAAAAAATGTTCTTAACTTATTTCTCTTCATTACATGACCCTTGAGTTATTTTTTTATTCACATTTGAGCAATTTAGGTGATATCATAATAT
>APFE031737228.1:0-103333 GCA_000404065.3 Pinus taeda
AAATATATAAATATATTCATATTATAAATGAAAAGGAAGTAGAGTTAGTTATAGATAATGGTTATAATTGAAAATTTTCATCAAAATTTGTTTACTAATTGTTGTATCAAAAGAAATTTGTGTAACATTAGTTGTTTATAATTAACCAAATCACTTTTCTTTTCTATACCATTTTTTTAGTGTTCCATTTCTTATTTGTTTACTTATAAGCATATATCATGGTAATTTTTCAACTTCTTATGCCTCACCAATAGTCATGGAAAAGTGGGTGTATTGAACCACATAGGAATCTTTATCAATCTCCATTCTTCATTCCTATTTCCTACCAACACCAACTAAACTAGCCCCCATGCACTATATAAACTCACCTACTAAAATCCTCCACGTGATAAGAAAACAATACTAACCATGAGTGGAACCAAGTAAGGTAGGTTAGGATTGGCCTCCACCCACCAAAACTTATTCTCCACCTAGATCAAGACCTAAATTCTAACTGCTTAAGATCAATACCCAACCCATCCTTGACCAAGTACATAAGCCAAATGTAATAGAGTATGTAAGGACAACGCAAATTATTTGTTACAAAGACAAATTCTCAATAATATTGAAAATTAAAACAATATCAATCACATATTGCATATCTATTTATCTTAGAAACCCAAACTAAAAAAACTAGCAAATTGTTTAGTTCGGCACCTCTAGTTTTGTTATCATTTTCATTTTTTTGCAATAAAATATACATGATCTTGCAACATTCAAAACCTCTAATCCAAGAACATTGATTATATTTCAATAATTTCATTAACAGAAATTGGAAATCTAATGTTTGAACCACCATACACCATGAAAATGTCAAAAGCACAAACCCTATGCAAAAAAATGTAAAACATCACAACAAAACAAATTGGGGGCTTCATCCTTCTTTAACTAGCATCCCATTCCCTAACCCATCGTTGAAAGTGCATATAAATTGCATGTTGGACTAGTCATGTAAAGAATATAACACATATTGAACAAAATCCATACTACCTAGTCAGAAAAACTCATGGAGGGCTAACATGTCCAATATGCCCCTATCGTTTTCACCCACACTAAAAACTTCAAAAAAATATCCATCCACTCATCAACCAACTATAAAAACCACTAAAACTTTTGTAATAAAATTTTTTTAATGAACCTTACTGCAATTATCCCTCCCCTTAACATCCTGACATGATGTTAACACTTGAGTCCCAATTTTTGTTGCTTTACAAACGTTGTAGATTAAAAAACAATCATCCATGGTGGCTTGTCTCATTCCCTTAAACCTTCCCCTAACAACACCTTATCAATTCGTAAGGAAGGGAGGCTCATACTCTTCCTTATCATTTTCTCCCACATCCTGGTCATACTCTTCCTCAACATTTTCTCTCACATCAAACCACGTGGAGAAGGACTGATCCAACGTTAGGCATGATGGGGTGGTGGGTAAATGGGAATGACGGGCATGTCAAACACATGTCCCCACCCATCAGCATTTATTTTCAGTAATTATTTTGATAGAATTGAAACCTATTTATAATAGGTCGTACTAACCGCATTATATTCATAAATTGATAAATTAAATGGAAAGAATGTAAATATATAAAAATTATATATACAAAATTTATATAAAAATAAGAAGTTGAGAAAAAAAAGTATAACTATAAAAAATTATTTAATATCTAATATATATATAAATTTATTATATTTTTATTTTTTGTTTTTTTAATATTCAGAATGAGAAAAATATTAGTCTCATATAAATTGTGAGAATATATATTTTTTGAAAATGTTATAAGTTCAAATTCTATAAGAGTAGAGTATATAAAATTTTAAATTAATCTTTATTTATAATTATTACTATTATTATTACTATCTTAAATTCATCTTAACTCCAGATCTACCAATTTTCGGAAGAGATAAAATCTCTTTTCATTCTAAAAGAGATTTGCATCAAAACATATTTGATTCTTGCATCCAAAGAGATCTGATCCCTCTTAGTACTTTGTAGAGTTAGAGTTAAGATGAATTTACCCTGATTTAATTATTAATTATAATTAGTAATTGTGTGTTTTTTAATTTAACTTAATTTACATTTAACATTTTTTTTTTTTGAGCCAAAATATTTAACAAAACATTGGGACATCTCTACCATAATAGGTTGGAGAGTGCCTCTAGGTGCAATTATTTTCATAATGCTTACTTATCTACCATAAGGAAAACTAGGCTATTAAGATGGTAACGAAACATAGTTTGTCCATTTAAACATTTTAAATTTAATAACATAACTCAAGAGATAATAAATTTTATACCAATTTGACACTTAACTAAAAAACTTAGACCTCACAACACCTTGTATTTTAGGCACTAGGGAAACTAGACCAATAATGTAGTCATATTACTACTATCATATATAACAAAATTGAAAAATATAAAATTCTAGTGTTATTTTGTCTATTCTAAGAACTAGTTTTCACTATATGCCAAAGGTAAGTGTGTGATGTTAATTTGTTATCTGATGCTTCTTCATTGAGTATTTTATGTTATGATGAATGTTTTATTTAGACTAGTGATGGATTGTATAATGGATATTGATAATGATAAGGAGTCTCATCCTTGCATCTTATTTTGTTTCCATGCATGCATAAAAGTCTTAATTGGTGTATTCTTGTAATTCCAATACTAGTGAGCATCTTTGATAGGTGAGAAGCCTCCTACTATTGAAAATGATATTACTTGCAAAGTATTTGGTAATCTAGATGTTGAACATCTTCGTGTAGCTTTAACATGATCCACTTTCAATGCCACCAGATGCCATAGCTTTTAGTTGAGTATGGCCCAATTCATCTCATAAACCAAACCATGAAATTTTTGGAAATAGTAATGACTCCTGCATGAATATCTGGCAAGATCCAATTCAAGTCATTCATGAAGAGATAAGCTAAGTTAAATGCAATCTAGATTTAGAGTGTGAGTTAACTGAGTCAAGTGTGAGTGAATTTGTGTTTAGTCTTCTTTTGAGAAAAATATTTTATAGTGTATATTTGGAAGTTGAAATTATTTTGAGTGAATTGATTGTCAAGCGAAATAAATACTCCTCAACGAGTTCATTGTAATCAAGTCAAGTCGAACAAAGTATGTGTGAAGACTAAAACCCAAAACATTATGGATAGTTGTTTGAAAACCAAATTTGTGAGAAAAATAAAAGAGAAAACTCCCAATTTATTTTTTATCAATTTTGGGTTTCCTTCTCTCTTTCCACCAAACTGGTATAAGAGCAGGAAAGATTAGAAAATACAAAGATCCAACATAGCTATCAAGCTTACGGAAGAAGACGTTGGTAGAACCATCGCAGTTTAAGGTGCCCATCACCGTTTGTCAAATATAAAAGGTGCATAGATGGTCCCAAACTTACAAAGTTCACGCTCATCGGAGTCCTTATTTGTTAAAAGAACATCGAATTTGAAAACCAATTGCAGCTCCACCCTAGCGAAAGGTGCAACGGTATGTTGAAAATTCGTGAGCTAATAAAATAAATTGCTTATTGGTAGTGAGTCTTTAACGTTTTACGAAAAAGTCAAAAAATCAAATCATAGTTATCATAAAAACGTTGCGAGGCATTCATAAAAAGGAGGTGTCAAATCGTTTAAAAATTCCAAAAGATTATTTATAAGATCACAAATAAAATGATTTTTAAAAGGTTTATTTGAAAATGTGAATACCATTTGTGCCTCTTTAAAGTTAAAGGTTTGCAAAACGTCGTTTTCAAGGTTGAGAGTTATTGAAGCAGGAGAGATATTGTTATGAGTCATAGGAGAGATATCGTTATGAGTCAAAGGGAATAATTCAGCGGGTAATATGGTGTAATATGAGACCAGTGAAATTGTTGGAATTCGAAAGGTTTAGGATGAAATCAGTGGGTAATATGGTGTAATATGAGACAAGTGAAATTGTTGGAATTCGAAAGGTTTAGGATGAAATCCCTATGTTGTAGTTTGGGTTGTAGAGAGTGAGGACATATTATAGTTTTTGGTTGTTTACTAACAATTACATGTGGGTTCCTCTGTTTAGAAAAAAATGAAAAGAGACATATTGTCACGAGTTTTAGAAAACACGACATTGTTTTGGACGAAGATTGTGCCTTACAGGGCATATATTGAAATCATTTTTTTTAGTGGGAGATGATACAGAAGATAGCCTCATGCAATGAGGAAAGAAGCTATAAGATAGAGGAAAGGCCACAATCAAGGATCACAAAGCAAGAGTAAAGAAAATGAATAAAATGAATATATTCTCATGCAATGAGGAAAGAAGCAATAAGATAAAGGAAACGTCACAGTCATCAGTCACAAAAGTGCGACTAAAGAAAATGAATAAAAGGAATTGAAGATAAAATACAAAGATTGTTGCCATGTTTAGAGAAGTTCATACCACAGCCGGGGAACTAAGAAATCTAGCAGGGGATGGAAAAGAGATAAAGGGTGATTGGTGTAGCCTATATTTTCTACCACCTATATCTACTGGTAAATATTTTTATTTTTGGGTTATCAAAAATGCTAAGTTTTCTTCGAGCTAAAGAGTTAATTGGGTACCAGTATAACAACCCATATGATGAAGTATGCAATGTTTTAGCATTACATTTTATAAAAAAAACATTGGATGAGAATTTTTTGTGCAAAGTAGGAAAAGCTACAACTTCCAAGGAAGCATTGAAGATCCTAGAAGAAAAGTTTGGCACAAAGGAAAGTGACATATAGTAGCAAGACGTGTCAGAGTCTCTTAAGTCAGTCGTAGATTTGAGAGTACATGAGAAAGACTATGGGAAGACAACAACACTTGGAAAATCCCACTCAAAAGTTGATGATGGTTGTGAAGATTGTAAAAGTGAAACCCATTATGTAGACATACATTTGGATGAAGAAGACGCAACAAAGGTTATAGAAGAGAGAAATTGAAGCCTTTCTGTATCAAGCAGAGTGAGAGAATATAAAGATAAAAACAGCTCAATCAATATATTCTGATTAATTAATAATGAGGAAATTACAAGATATTTATACAATCAATAGTCTCAAGATAGGGATGCTATCTTAGACGTACAGTAGTGTGGTTGAGAGATTCTCTCAACCACACACTAAACTAGAGAAAACTAAATCCCTATTATATAGGAATAAACTCCTCAAATGGAGAATTATAACCATAGACAAGTAGGAATTAATTATTTCCAACTCCCCCCCTTAATGACTACTTGTCATGATAGTTAAATCCACCATCATCACATGAATTGCATGTACAAAACCTCCAAAGACACAATCTGCCGCCCTCGGACAGATCCACAATCTGCAAATTTGGCGTTTCCAATACAGCCAAATTGATCCGATCTGCCTCTCCTGCAAATCCACTTGAAGGTGAATTGGTGCGATACTGAATGATAAACCCGAGCCATTGGCACGATTAATGGCCTAATAGACGCGCCAGTTGGCCTTCTTGGTGCTGTTGTCAGCGCGAAAAACGCACCAATCCCCTTCTACTTAGAAAGAATCATCTAAGTCCGAGCCAGGTGTTACTGCAGTCCACCTGCTCCTACGAGCACAAAGCTCCTGTGTACACACAACCACAAAGGCAATCTACCACCACCGGGCAAGTCCGATTTACCACCACCAGGGCAAATCCGCCGACTTCATCTGCTTCCACGGAGCAGATCACAGAGCTCTGTTTCGCCACCACTGGGCAGGTCCGATCATGGAACCTCAATTCGCCACCACCGGGCAGATCCGATCTGCTACCACCGAGCTGATCAAGGATCTCAATTCGCCACCACCGGGCATATCCGATCTGCTACCACCGAGCTGATCAAGGATCTCAATTTTCCACCATCGGGCAACTCGTGTAGCCACTAATGCTTTATAGATGGTTTCTGGTTCACCACCAACCGTCACATTACAGTGACAAAAGATGGTTTCAGGTTGACCACAAACCATTACAAAGTGGTTTTGAGATCACCACGAACTTTCAAATGCCTTAGCAAGGCTTACATTTCAATATTGGAGTTTCTGATACATACAATGACTATTACAATATACTAGGGAGTCTATTCCACAAAATCTACTTTGCTGTCCACCATCAACATTGTTGCTGCTTCATTACCTCCGCTTCTTCTACATCGTGTGCATCCTTATCTGTTCAAATAACTTCTTGGAACTCCATGCTTACCCTGTCATTTGTTAGGGTCGCGAATTCTAACAAAATAACTTTGCCTACATTGAGTTAGCTAGGCTAAATAAGGCCAATAATATTTAGACATGCTTCCAAGAGAATAGAACATAAACTCTTCAAATTTAATTTCTCTACCCATGCCCAAAGATGATTATTTCCCAACATAGCAACAACCAAAAACTATCCAATCAGCTAAAATCAGCATCAAAGCCAAGAGCAAAAACTATCCAATTTTCCCCAACAGCACCCTTTGGAAAACAGTAGCCCAAAAGACCAGAACAACAACGTGTATTGTTTATCAACTTGTCACCATCACAGGTAGGGCTGCCACTACAAAAACACAACAGCACCTATTTACCACCAAACAAACCACACAACAGATTAGCGTAGTAGCAAGGCAGCCAGAACGTTGAGGAGATCCGCACACACCAACGCTGCTTTCTTCTCCACTGCCACCTCAGGATATGTCCCTGCTGCACTTTCACCACTAAGCATAACACAGTCAGTCCCATCTAGAACAGCATTAGCCACATCTGTAGCTTCAACACGGGTAGGGCGAGGAGACTTAATCATTGATTCTAACATTTGAGTAGCAGTGACAATAGGCTTTCCAACGAGATTTCACTTGTATATCATCATTTTCTGAGCCAAGAATATCTTTTCAACTGGAATCTCCATACCAAGATCTCCACGAGCAACCATAAATGCATCAGACTCACGCAAAATTTCATCAAAGCTGACTACGCCTTCCTAATTCTCAAAAGAGAATTCCTAAAAATTGCAGTAGCGTCCTCGTTTCTTCTTCCAGTTATGTTCAAATATCGTCTGAAAAGAAGGGCAACCTGTAGACAGGATAGGCGTTCTGGTCATGGTCAACCCATTTGTCCACACAGTCTCTGTGAAAGATGTGACGGAAATTCGTTAGCCTTCGGATCTCCTCATGCCTCTGCATGTTATTTAAGCAAACAGTGCACATAACATCCTCATCACCGGCCTCCTCTGCTAAAACACCTCATGTTTCGATTTCCACCACGTCCCCCCAAACGTGATACTGGTTGACCTCGATGTGGATGCGAGCAGCGACCCAAATGAGGTGTTGCTTCCTCATGGTGGGCATGGTGGAAAATCCATCCGTGGAGAATCCCAAGCTATGAACATGGTTGCATGCAACCTCCTGGAGGAGATTGGCGACAGCTACAGTGGTGGCAGTGCGGTTGACTCCGACTACATAGCAGCGGATGATGAAGTTCTCCTTGTACGAGAACCCGTCAAGGGCGAGGCCACCAGGCCTCAGCCGATCTGCTAAGCTCAGTTGCTGCGCTTCCTCTTCCCAAATTCTCCTGTTGGGGGAAGCCGAGGTGAAAATTTCGAGCTTCCTGTTCAAAGAAGCAGGGAATGCATTCATCCATGGGCTTGATGGCGATGGCCTTCGTATGTATGGCTTGAGAGAACTTCCAGGGGTGGCAATGGCAATTCCCCGATCTCAGCATTTGGCCCCTTTGCGCCAAATTCCTTGGATCAAATGCTTATATTCAAGGTAGAACAACAGTAGGTCTAACGAATCCAGTGCCTTGAGCACTTCTTCCCTCATTCTGGCACATCCCACTAAAATTGGCAACCATCTCTACAATAAAGCGCCTCAGATCTGCAATGTATGATTCACTCTCAAAATCGGATTTCAGAAAGACGTCTTTTTTTTGAACCATAATGGCTGCTGCGAATCGTTGGAGTCTTCTCCAAACAATGCTGTCACAGAGCTTGGTCCCCTCGACACAAGTAATTGTACATCAGCCATTGTCCTTGGCTTACCTTTCTGTATGGACGGCCCTCTGCTCTGGCTATGCAACGAGAAACTGAAATCGATAACCGAAACTTATGAAATCTCCTTTCCCACCTGCATGCCAGACTTATTCGGTAGGAGTGAACAGGAGCGCCAAGTCTTCTTTCGTGTAAGCATAATTCTAAATCTCACCTCGGCTATTTAGCAAATTACAAACAAATAGATTGCTGATGCGTATCTTCCTTCTACTTAGGAGTGGACTGCCGGCCGTCCAATCTCCAAAACAGTAACACAAAACAATGCACTGCAACTAAATAAATAATAAAATAAAATGATATACACGGAACAACGCATCGCAGCGTTTAAAAGAACCTTGGCTTTAATGGCGGCAAAGCCTAGAAATTCAATTCATTTAAATCAAACCAGGTCGGAGAAGAAGGTCCTTGCTCCCTTCCATTTGTCTCTCGCGATGCATCCGGAATCTTTATTCTCTTGATAGAATCCTCAGAGCTATTTGCATCTGCAGATCTCGCCGATCCATCCGCTGTTTGCATCATTTGGCTGCCAGTCAGCTCCACTTGATCCCCAGAATATATTTTCGCCATATGGACCATTCAAGTGTTGCAAAGCGTAGTCACCTTTTCTCTGGTTGGCATATGCCTCTGCGTATCTGGTGACTATCTCATCCCACACAAGGGGAGGAACCCCAACCTCGGCTCTCGCTTTGTTTTGGGCTCCAATGAATTGTGACACCAATGCTCGATCAGCAGCACCAACAAGAACCGCTCTAGAAACCAGACACAATAACAAATTAAAGGACAGGAGAGCTTGAAAATGGAGAAACAACTTCATCTTCATGGTCTCACGATCTCGCCGGAAATTATGATCGTCGTTCGTCTCGCCATGATCGATCCTCAAACTAGAATCCCGATCCCTCCCAGCCGAAGAACAGCTGGCCTGCAAAAGTTCCACACAGGGCCACGCCATTCACTGCTGCCGACACGTTAGGCGGCAACGATCCGGGCTTGCCAGTCGTTGGATTGTAGTAATAGATTCTCCCCAGCATCACAAGAGCCTTGATATACAGGACTTCCAGTCAACATGGACGCAGCGCAGCAATGTAATTGTGATGGACAAACTAAAAAAATAAACTTCAAACAAACTCTTTATCTGCTATTTCCCTTAGCCCAGGAGGGGCCAGGCGCTCACAGGCTCTGATACCAAGATAAAAACAGCTCAATCAATATATTCTGATGAATTAATAATGAGGAAATTACAAGATATTTATACAATCAATAGTCTCAAGATAGGAATGCTATCTTAGACGTACAGTAGTGTGGTTGAGAGATTCTCTCAACCACACACTAAAGTAGAGAAAACTAAATCCCTATTATATAGGAACAAACTCCTCAAATGGAGAATTATAACCATAGACAAGTAGGAATTAATTGTTTCCAACTTATAAATCCTCAAGAACTCCACTGTAACATGCATAGTGCATATGATGGTGAATCTCATTGTGATGAAACACATGTAGGTGATGACTACAAAGTGAGATATGAATTGGTGAATCCAGCCGCAACTGATGTAGTTTGTGAAGTTTAATTTGTCATTGAGCACATGCATACTTGAATATCCCACCACAATGTGGATGAACATTATGTTGATGATATGTGTAGCTTCTTTTTTGAAACGAAAATTTATTGTGGAAATATGACAAGTGTCATGTTTGATGAATAATTGAAGGTTGAAAATGCCATTGTAGCATCAAATTATGAAGTAGTTGGCAGTGCTTATGAAGTAGCCTGTGAACAAACAACCACTGAGCTTGGCATTGTTAAAGCTATGAATAGAGCATCAAATGGTTTGTTGGATCCAATAATTGGATTTTTTGATGTTAAGCTTGATGAAGAACCGTTAACTAGCAATGAGTGGTTGCACATGATACAAAAGAAATTTCTTATTGATATGTTATTATTGGTTGAGAAAAGCCCCTATATGATGCAAAAGAAATTTCTTATTGATATGTTATTATTTGTTGAGAAAAGCCCCTATGGTCGCCGGATCGCCATCATAACACACTCATATTAGTATTCTACCACTATCGAGTTTTGTATGTTTTGTATTCTACCACATATTCTAAGCTTTGAAGTTTCTCTTAAATGCAGGATTTTGGAAACAGGTTGGAATCCGCTGAACAAGAATTCGTGTTAGATGATAGAATATCAGATTATGACCTATTATCACGTCAAATTTTATACTTTTTAACTTAAAATCTGTCATAATCATGATAGATCATGAAAAAGCAGGATTTTGGAAACAGGTTGGAATCTGCTGAACGAGAATTCGTGTTAGATGATAGAATATCAGATTATGACCTATTATCACGTGAAATTTTATACTTTTTAACTTAAAATCTGTCATAATCATGATAGATCATGAAAAAGTAATCATCCACGTTTTGGAGATGCGTGACAATTAATTTATCAAACAGATACATGAATTTAAAAAAGTCAACTAATATCAGTCTTTGTACTCCATTATAGAGTTGGAATATTTGATCATTTCATTATTAAAAATATGTAAGAATAGAAAATCAATTACTATTTATGGCTTTTAAAAACTGTCTTCTGATCAAATCATTGAACACATACATGAACTGAAAATATTCCATTGACATACGTCTTTGTCATCATTCAAATTATGTAAAAATGCAAAGCAAATTAATATTAAAGAATACTTAATAACTTCATTATTCAAAGCATGTAAAAATGGAATGTCAATTAAGGGAAAAAGCTAAAATAAAATAAAATATCAAATATGATAGATCAAGTCCATACTATAATGTATATTTGTCTCTATCATTCTTTTCCATATAAAAAAATTAAGGTTAACTGAATTGAAGGACTACATTTATAATTATTAAGCTTCTTTATGAGTATTAAAATTAAAGAAATGTTATAATGGGAAGTTTTTAATTAAGTAAATAAAAGCTAATAACAATATATATTATTATTTCGGATTTATCAAAATGAAAAATGAAGGATTTATCAAAATGAAAAATGAAGATTTAATTAATAAGATATCTAAAATGATTTTATTTTGATAGATCATAATGGTGTAAAATCAATCCATTTTAATTACTACTATAATTATTAATGTTTTTTTAATATCAATTTTTTATTATTATTACTTTTAAATTAATGATTATTGTGGATGATGATTATATAGTAATTTTTAATTACTATATAATTATTAGTTTTTTTTTTAATATCAATTTTTTATTATTATTACTTTTAAAATAATGATATGTTGATAATTTTATATATTGAGATATATTATAATAGTGCTGCAATGTTATTTGATTTTAATTAGATATTTTTATCTATTTTTATGTAAAATATATAAATATATTCATATTATAAATGAAAAGGAAGTAGAGTTAGTTATAGATAATGGTTATAATTGAAAATTTTCATCAAAATTTGTTTACTAATTGTTGTATCAAAAGAAATTTGTGTAACATTAGTTGTTTATAATTAGCCAAATCACTTTTCTTTTCTATACCATTTTTTTTAGTGTTCCATTTCTTATTTGTTTACTTATAAGCATATATCATGGTATATTTTTCAACTTCTTATGCCTCACCAATAGTCATGGAAAAGTAGGTGTATTGAACCACATAGGAATCTTTATCAATCTCCATTCTTCATTCCTATTTCGTACCAACACCAACTAAACTAGCCCCCATGCACTATATAAACTCACCGACTAAAATCCTCCACGTGATAAGAAAACAATACTAACCATGAGTGGAACCAAGTAAGGTAGGTTAGGATTGTCCTCCACCCACCAAAACTTATTCCCCACCTACATCAAGACCTAAATTCTAACCACTTAAGATCAATACCCAACCCATCCTTGACCAAGTACATAAGCCAAATGTAATAGAGTATGTAAGGACGACGCAAATTATTTGTTACAAAGACAAATTCTCAATAATGTAGAAAATTAAAACAATATCAATCACATATTGCATATCTATTTATCTTAGAAACCCAAACTAAAAAAACTAGCAAATTGTTTAGTTCCTCACCTCTAGTTTTGTTATCATTTTCATTTTTTGCAATAAAATATACGTGATCTTGCAACATTCAAAACCTCTAATCCAATAATATTAATTATGTTTCAATAATTTCATTAACAAAAATTGGGAATCTAATGTTTGAAGCACCATACACCATAAAAATTTCAAAAGCACAAACCCTATGCAAAAAATGTAAAACATCACAAAAAAAACAAATTGGGGGCTTCACCCTTCTTTGACTAGCATCCCATTCCCTAACCCATCGTTGAAAGTGCATATAAATTACATGTTGGGCTAGTCATGTAAAGAATATAACACATATTGAACAAAATCCATACTGCCTAGTGAGAAAGACTCATGGAGGGCTAACATGTCCAATATACCCCTGTCGTTTTCAACCACACTAAAAACTTCAAAAAAATATCCACTCCACTCATCAACCAACTATAAAAACCACTAAAACTTTTGTAATAAAAAGTTTTTAATGAACCCTACTACAATTATCCCTCCCCTTAACATCCTGAGAGTCCCAATTTTTCTAGCTTTACAAACGTTGTAGATTAAAAAACCATCATCCATGGTGGCTTGTCTCATTCCCTTAAACCTTCCCCTAACGACACCTTATCAATTCGTAAGGAAGGGAGGCTCATACTCTTCCTTATCATTTTCTCCCACATCCTGCTCATACTCTTCCTCAACATTTTCTCTCACATCAAACCACGTGGAGAAGGACTGATCCAACGTTAGGCATGTTAGGCATGATGGGGTGGTGGGTAAATGGGAATGACGGGCATGTCAAACACATGTCCCCACCCATCAACATTTATTTTCAGTAATTATTTTGATAGAATTGAAACGTATTTATAATAGGTCATACTAACCGCATTATATTCATAAATTGATAAATTAAATGGAAAGAATGTAAATATATAAAAATTATATATTACAAAATTTATATAAAAATAAGAAGTGAGAAAAAAATTATAACTATAAAAAAAATTATTTAATATGTATATATATAAATTTATTATATTTTTATTTTTTTTGTTTTTTTAATATTCAGTAAATTGTGAATGAGAGAAAATATATAGTCTTCATATAAATTGTGAGTATATATTTTTTTTGAAAAATGTTATAAGTTCAAATTTTATAAGAGTAGTGTATATAAAATTTTAAATTAATCTTTATTTATAATGATTACTATTATTATTACTATCTTAAATTCATCTTAACTCCAGATCTACCAATTTTCGGAAGAGATAAAATCTCTTTTCATTCTAAAAGAGATTTGCATCAAAACATATTTGATTCTTGCATCCAAAGAGATTTGATCCCTCTTAGTACTTTGTAGAGTTAGAGTTATGATGAATTTACCCTGATTTAATTATTAATTATAATTAGTAATTGTGTGTTTTTTAATTTAACTTAATTTACATTTAACTTTTTTTTTTTTTTTTGAGCCAAAAAATTTAAGAAAACATTGGGACATCTCTACCATAATAGGTTGGAGAGTGCCTCTACGTGCAATTATTTTGATAATGCTTACTTATCTACCATAAGGGAAACTAGGCTATTAAGATGGTAACAAAACATAGTTTGTCCATTTAAACATTTTAAATTTAATAACATAACTCAAGAGATAATAAATTTTATACCAATTTGACACTTAACTAAAAAACTTAGACCTCACAACACCCTGTATTTTCGGCACTAGGGAAACTAGACCAATAATGTAGTCATATTGCTACTATCATATATAACAAAATTGAAAAATATAAAATTCTAGTGTTATTTTGTTTATTCTAAGAACTAGTTTTCACTATATGCCAAAGGTAAATGTGTGATGTTAATTTGTTATATGATGCTTCTTCATTGAGTATTTTATGTTATGATGAATGTTTTATTTAGACTAGTGATGGATTCTATAATGGATATTGATAATGATAAGGAGTCTCATCCTTACATCTTAGATTGTTTCCATGCATACATAAAAGTCTTAATTGGTGTATTCTTGTAATTCCAATACTAGTGAGCATCTTTGATAGGTGAGAAGCCTCCTACCATCGAAAATGATATTACTTGCAAAGTATTTGTTAATCTAGGTGTTGAACATCTTCGTGTAGCTTTAACATGATCCACTTTCAATGCCACCAGATGCCATAGCTTTTAGCTGAGTATGGCCCAATTCATCTCATAAACCAAACCATGAAATTTTTGGAAATAGTAATGACTCCTGCATGAATATCTGGCAAGATCCAAGTCGAGTCATTCATGAAGAGATAAGCTAAGTTAAATGCAATCTAGATTTAGAGTGTGAGTTAACTGAGTCAAATGTGAGTGAATTTATGTTTAGTCTTATTTTGGGAAAAATCTTTTATAATGTATATTTGGAAGTTGAAATTATTTTGAGTGAATTGATTGCCGAGCGAAATAAATACTCCTCAACGGGTTCATTGTAATCAAGTCAAGTCGAACAAAGTATGTGTAAAGACTAAAACCCAAAACTTTATAGATAGTTGTTTGAAAACCAAATTTGTGAGAAAAATAAAAGAGAAAACACTCCATTTATTTTTGTATCAATTTTGGGTTTCCTTCTCTCTTTCCACCAAACTGGTATAAGAGCAGGAAAGATTAGAGAAGACAAAGATCCAACATAGCTATCAAGCTGACGGAAGAAGACGTTGGTAGAACCATCGCAGTTTAAGGTGCCCATCACCGTTTGTCAAATATAAAAGGTGCATAGATGGTCCCAAACTTACAAAGTTCACGCTCATCGGAGTCCTTATTTGTTAAAAGAACATTGAATTTAAAAACCAATTGCAGCTCCACCCTAGCGAAAGGTGCAACGGTATGTTGAAAAGTCGTGGGCTAATAAAATAAATTGCTTATTGGTAGTGAGTCTTTAACGTTTTACGAAAAAGTCAAAAAATCAAATCATAGTTATCATAAAAACGTTACGAGGCATTCATAAAAAGGAGGTGTCAAATCGTTTAAAAATTCCAAAAGATTATTTATAAGATCACAAATAAAATGATTGAAAAAGGTTTGTTTGAAAATGTGAATACCATATGTGCCTCTTTAAAGTTAAAGCTTTGAAAAGGTCGTTTTTAAGGTTGAGAGTTATTGAAGCAGGAGAGATATTGTTATGAGTAATAGGGAGAGATATTGTTATGAGTCATAGGGAATAATTCAGTGGGTAATATGAGAGCAGTGAAATTGTTGGAATTTGAAAGATTTAGGTTGAAATTTTTAGGTTGTAGTTTGGGTTGTAGAGAGGAGGACATGTCATAGCTTTCGGTTGTTTACTAACAATTATATGTGGGTTCCTCTGCTTACAAAAAAATGAAAAGAGATATATTGTCATGAGTTTATAGAAAACATGGCATTGTTTTGGACGAAGATTGAGCCTTACAAGGCATATATTGAAATCATTTTTTTTAGTGGGAGATGATATAAAAGATAGCCTCATGCAATGAGGAATGAAGCATAAGATAGAGGAAAGGCCACAATCAAGGATCACAAAGCAAGAGTAAAGAAAATGAATATATCCTCATGCAATGAGGAAAGAAGCAATAAGATAAAGGAAAGGTCACAGTCATCAGTCACAAAAGTGTGACTAAAGAAAATGAATAAAAGGAATTGAAGATAAAATACAAAGATGTTGCCATGTTTAGACAAGTTCATACCACAGCCGGGGAACTAAGAAATCTAGCAGGGGATGGAAAAGAGATAAAGGGTGATTGGCGTAGCCTATATTTTCTACCACCTATATCTACTGGTAATATTTTATTTTTGGGTTATCAAAAATGCTAAGTTTTCTTCGAGCTAAAGAGTTAATTGAGTACCAGTATAACAACCCATATGATGAAGTATGCAATGTTTTAGCATTACATTTTATAAAAAAAACATTGGATGAGAATTTTTTGTGCAAAGTAGGAAAAGCTACAACTTCCAAGGAAGAATTGAAGATCCTAGAAGAAAAGTTTGGCACAAAGGAAAGTGACATATAGTAGCAAGATGTGTCAGAGTCTCTTAAGTCAGTCGTAGATTTGAGAGTACATGAGAAAGACTATGGGAAGACAACAACACTTGGAAAATCCCACTCAAAAGTTGATGATGGTCGTGAAGACTATAAAAGTGAAACCCATTATGTAGACATACATTTGGATGAAGAAGACGCAACAAAGGTTATAGAAGAGAGAAATTGAAGCCTCTATGTATCAAGCAGAGCGATAGAATATAAATCCTCAAGAACTCCACTGTAACATGGATAGTGCATATGATGGTGAATCTCATTGTGATGAAACACATGTAGGTGATGACTACAAAGTGAGATATGAATTGGTGAATGCAGCCGCAATTGATGTAGTTTGTGAAGTTTAATTTGTCAATGAGCACATGCATACTTGAATATCCCACCAGAATGTGGATGAACATTATGTTGATGATATGTGTAGTTTCTTTTTTGAAACGAAAATTTATTGTGGAAATATGACAAGTGTCATGTTTGATGAATAATTGAAGGTTGAAGATGCCATTGTAGCATCAAATTATGAAGTAGTTGGCAGTGCTTATGAAGTAGCGTGTGAACAAACAACCACTGAGTTTGGCATTGTTAAAGCTATGAATAGAGCATCAAATGGTTTGTTGGATCCAATAATTGGATTATTTGATGTTAAGCTTGATGAAGAACCATTAACTAGTAAAGAGTGGTCGCACATGATGCAAAAGAAATTTCTTATTGATATGTTATTATTTGTTGAGAGAAGCCCACTTGTTTCACGAAACCAAGTGGAAGAAAACTTGTTTGCAGCAACAAAGGTTTGTAAAAGAGTAGAAAAGAAGGTAGAGAAAGAAGATGAAGATGAGAAATCTCCCAGTGAAGAGCATAAGGAAGATGTTTTTAACATTGATTTTGAGTGTGCACGTAAACGGGATAGCATTCCAACTGAAAGAGAAGATGGTGAAAAATATGTAGGACAAGAAATAGAATACGAAGATGAAAAAATTAAAATATTCTTTCAGAAATGGAGTCAAGAAGAAAGCAAATTCTGCTATTAAGAAATATGGAAGAAAGAAGATCGGGAATATGAGGCCCAAGAAGCAAAAAAAAATATAGTTTAAATTTTTAGAGCTGTGGAAGTAGTCCATGAATAAAAACATTATTAAAAATGAAAATGTAAAATACAAGCTTGGATAAAATACAAGAAAATTCAAGAAGAAATCACAACAGCAATAAGTGAAGAAAAACAAATAAAAGAGAATTCAAGAAGAAATTGTAGCAATAGTAAGTGAAGAAAGCCTACAACGAGAACGTGTAACAGATAATGAAACAATTTTGAGGACATAGAATCTATAAGAAACAAAAAGAGAAAATGCAAAAATGTCAAAGTTTTGAGTCATTGTTAGCTTAGACATAAACCAACAAATATGTTTGTGTGATGATTGAGTCAATTTTTTTGGTAATGATAAAATACATAGTTGAGACATCTTCACTCATGTTATGTTGACTTATAGTCTTGTAATTAACGGGGAATGTTGGAAATAGTAATTACTCCCAGATCAACATCTAGTGAGATCCATATCCACTGACGCATAAAGAGATAGCAATGTGAGTGAGTTTGAGTTCAGTGTTATTTTGGGAAAAGGGGAAATATAATATGTGTTTGCATGTCCAAATTATTTTTACTGAGTCCCTTATTGGAAAAACATAAATCAAAACATAAACACTCATCATAGTGTTCGAGTCAAATCAAATATGTGTAAAAGCCAAGAACCGAGCACTATGGATAGTTGTTTGGAAGCCAAGTTTGTGACACCAATAAAAGAGCAGCTCAATATTATTTGTTTGTGTGCCAATTTTGTGTTTCCTCCTATCTGCGTTTCCATCGGACGATGCTCGACACTGTTTGCTATCGTTGATTTAACTCATCTTTTTATGTTCTATCGTGATTTTAATTAATTTTTGAAAATTTTAAGAATGATTAAAATTATTTGATATTATGGTAATTAAAATGTTCATAAAGGGCATGCTCATCATTAAATAATAAAGTGTACGGTTGGAAATGAAACCCTGCTTCCCGGACGACCTTGTAAGCCTCCACTTCATAGAATATGCCGTCGTTTTCCAGCATAAAATATAGTGGATAAATTCATAAATGAGGAGAAATCTTGCCCACTCCAATGGCCCCCAATCCGTCCTTAGTATCTTTAATTCGCGCTACGAATGCAGTAGCAGACTCCTTTTCGTCCATTCTCATCGAAAATAGCTTGCTTTTCGGAGCCAAAACTCTGTTTGTATTCTAGGTCTCATAGAGATTTTTGATTTTCGTCCAGATCTTAGCGGACAATTTACAATCTCTGGTGTGTGCAATGACATTGTCTTTCACAGACATCTTCAGCAGGACTTTGGCTTTGTTTTCTCGTTTTTCCCAATCTTCCTTCTGTTGGGCTGTTGCCGGCTTCTGCTCGTCGCCTGTCACTATAGCCCAAGCATTCGCACCTTCGAGCAGAGTCTGGATCTTAAACTTCCAGTTCGTGAAGTTAGATCCGTTAAGTTTACCAGACTCGTTAAGGTAAGATTCCATCGTGTTACTCATTGTGAATCTACTTAACAACAACAAAAAACAATACCTGTCAGATCGATCTGTCACCTCTGCTACCGATCTGCAGTGTCTGGCACTCCCGCTCCAATGAGCAACTTCGGCGTTTCCAACATAGCCGAAACAATGATCTGATCACAATTGATCCGATCCACCTCTCCTAGATTGATCTGCCACTTCGCCGATCCTGCTCTCCTTGCAGATCGCCAACACGAAGTTGAGGTTTCCCGCAGATGTCCTCTGGTGCTTTCCCAATCTGTCTCTCCCGGACTGATCTGCACTTCCGCCTATCTACTCCGTTTGCAAACTGCCAAACGAAGTTCACGCTGTTCAGGGATCTCCTTGGCGCTACCCCGAGCGAAAAATCCGCCCTAATTAAAAATCGCTTAAAGTAATTTAATTGGCACGATTTTCCCGGTAAAATCCGCGCTAATCGGGCTTTCTGGCGCTTTAGCGCGATTTCTCCCTCAAAATCCGCGCTCTAGCGCGATTTCTCCCTCAAAATCCACGTTAATTCCCTCTTCTGGCGCGACTGTCAGCGCAAAATCCGCGCCAATCGGCCTTTCTGCTCATAAAAAAAAAAAAATATAAAAATCCGAGTCCGAGCCAGGTGTTCTGCAGTCCACCTACTCAATCGAGCACAGAGCTCTCGTGTACACACACAGCCACAAAGGCAATTCTGCCACACAGGCAAGCTAGCTTCTACAGGCACTTCAGCCTCACAGGTGACAAAGATCAGGCTCACTCAATTTGAGCTCTGATACCAAGATAAAATATGCACTGGATTGAAAAGAAAGAGATGTAGCTCTCAGGTGTGGCCTGCACCTGGAGACTACACTCACAAAAACTTGAGGGATTTCTCCCGTTCACTCTATTACCCATCAATCAAAGGATTACATCATTAAATACAATACTAGGAAATAGGAAGTTGTACCCAAACCCCATAACTATAGGAACTAATCCTAAACTAGAGAAAAAGTTACAACAATGTAACCATTTTCTCCATTAATAATAAAATAATATTAATTATTCTCAACTCTAAAAACTCTAGAAAAAACCAAATTCCTTTTAAAACGCATACTCTATTATACATCCACATACAAGTAAACACCGCCACGCTTGATTTAATAAAATGGAAAAATGATATTAATTCGACAAACGAAGGAAACTGCATTAAAAAGGCAACGACAATGAGGGTGCTAGATCACGCACAGGCATGAGCACAGTCAAATCTGTGGAGTCCGAGAGAGAAGCAATATTTACAACCTGAATTCCCAGACTTCCAGTTTTCATATTGGCAATATTGAAGGTTATTGGGTCCAGGTATGCGCATGTTTTAAAACTTTTACTCTCGTGACAATTGACTTGACCAAATATAACAGATAAAAAAATCTAATAGGAAAAAAATTATGATAAAAAAGTATATAGAAGCAATACATACGTTATAGGTCCAAAACTATCACCATAAATTTATTTGAATTTCTTTATTCTTTACTCCAGTCTAGTTTACGCCAGGAAAAATTTATAAAGCAAAAACAAAGATAAAAGTAATCTTGAATATCAATGTTGAGCACATGAATATTTCGAAGTGTATAACCACATGAATGAGTTGCACTGTTAGCATTGTATGGATTTAAACTTACCAAATTTCCCATATATGGACTAGCTGGTTTAGAGGCCCTTCATTCCGTTGACTAATAACTGGGTGCTTGGAAACTCTACGAAATACATACCCACTTCAGTCCAACAAAAAGGTTGAAGTCCGTTTTGTCAAACCATTTGGTTTCGTGAAAGTATGTACACATCGATATCCAAGAGCAACGATGGAAGAGGTAGTATGGTACTTACGGACATGCATATATATATATCCATTTATTCATATATTGTTCATAAAAATATAGATATAAACTAGGTTTTAATGGGTTATGAAACACTAAGTTGTGTAATAAAGTTGTTAGAAACTGTAATTTTATGTGTAGTTGATTAGAGATAGAGAGTCAGTTAATTGAGTGTTTGAGTGTTGAGTCAAATGGAGTTAATTGATAGACGACCTTTGAGTGTGTGATTGCATGTCAAGATATTTTAGGCAAGAAACTATTTGGAAAAGGTTAAATACCTTTCACCCGGTTTATTATAACTATCATGTTTTGTGTGATCAAATACTTTGTCTCGTCCTCCTTTCCAACAAATTGGTATCAGAACAAAAATACAAAAAAAACAAGAGAAAAAATGGATTAACAACCATCCCTTTCGAGAGTAGAAATATAATTTTTTCTATTATTGGCCAGCTTAACAAAAAGTCGTGTTACAAGTCTTACACTTACACCGTTCCGCAATTGGTGATCTGCAGTTCCTCATGCAGGTGGATTAGATCTGTGGTTAGAAGCGTTAAAGGACTAACTCGGAAGTTCATTCACGTGAAAGGCGTTAACATGCAATAGTTTAAACGATAAGTTCAGTTGTTTAAACGATAGAGGTCAATTAGCGTGGAAGCTACTACCAAAGTTCAGTTGTTTGACTTAATACGTAAGTGTTAGTGAAAGGTCCTTTCCTAAAGCCTCTTAAAAGATTGTTCAAGTTTGAAGAGCGTATTATTAAGGTGTTTTATTAAAGTTTTCAAAAAGGGATTTTAGAAAAGGGTTTGGGAAGATGTTTTTTTTTTTAATAAGTTTTTTCTTAATAAAAAAAATAACATAGAATTTGGAAATTCTTACAAGGTTTATTTTGGCAAGAGAATTTAGGGTTTTGTAAACTCTGTCATTTTTTGGTGTTTTGTTAAGTATGATATTTTTTTTAGTGAAAATTGTGCTTTATGAGGTAGCATATTGAAAATCATAATTTTTTGGGGGGGTGATATGGAAAATAGCCTCATGCAATCAGCAAATAAGCTATAAGAAAAGGAGTGATAATATTCATGGGTCGTAAAGCACGATAGAAGAAGACTACGAAAATGAATTGAAAAGAAGAGACAAAGATTGTTGCCATGGTTAGAGAGATTCAGGCCGTAGCCTAGGAACTGAAAAGTCTAGCAAAAGAAAAAGAAGAAATCGAGGGTGATTGGTGTAGCTTTGATTTTCTACCACCTCTTATGCTTACAAGTGAATATTTTGATCATTGGGTTATCAAGATGTTAACTTTTCTTCGAGCTAAAGAGTTAATCAAGTATGATTCTAGTAACTCATATGATGTAGTATGCGATGCTTTAGCATAGAATTTTATAAAACAAGCATTGGATTAGAAGTGTTTCTGGAGGGTAGCAAAAGCTATAACTTCGAAGGAAGCATGGAAAATCTTAGAAGCAGAGTTTGGTGCAAGAGAGAGTGACATGCAACAATAAGTTATGTTACAATCAAAGAAGTCAGTTGTAGATCTGAGAGTAGATGAGGAAAAATCTCAGAGGAAAACATAGCTTGGAGAATCCCACTCAAAATTCAATGATGGTTTTCAAGACCATACAATTGAAACCCATTATGCAAGCATGCATATGGATGAAGAGAATGCAACAAAAATTGCAGAAAGAGGAGGAGGAGCCTTTGTTTGTGAAGCAAACCAAGAGAAAATAAATGCTCAAAGACTCCACTGTAACGTGGATGATGCCAATGATGGTGAATCCCACTGTAATGAGACACATGTGGATGACGATTGCAAAGTGATATGTGAATTGGTGAATCCAACCGCAACTTATGGATTTGGTGAAGTTGAAATTGTCAATGAAATTGATAGTGAGCACATGCATACTCAGATATCGCACCATAGTGTGAATGAACATTATATTGATGATATGTGTGGTTTCCTTTTTGAAACAAGGATTAATTGTGACAATATGGTGAACACAAATTTTGATGAAGCATTGAAGGTTGAAGTTGCCACTGTAGTAGCAAGATATGAGGCAGTTGGAACTGCTCATGAAGCAGTATGTCATTTAGCAGCAGTTGATGATGAAGAAGAGGATAAAGTGATTGAAGTATTTTTTTTGAGAATATCCACTAACAACATAACAGTCGAAGACAACCTCCATACAGTTGAAAAGAAGGCAGATGTAGATAAGGAAGCTCTCACTGAAGAGAGTCGTATTAAAGATGTTCATAACATATTTTTTTAATATGCAGGTGTTCAGAATAGCATGGGAAAGAAGTTGAAAGCAAGGTTGTTAATAAATTTCATGTAGATTTGAAGCTCATTGAAGAATGGAGTCAGAAACTAATAGGACAAATTGAAGGGAGTCAAACTCATGAATATAAAGCACAAGAAGAAAAGCAAAGAAGACATTTTGAAGATGCAATGTTTTGATAGAAGTCTCTGGTTGGATAAATATTTGAAGAGGAAGTTGTAGAAGACATGATCCGATTTTTTTCACAACAAGTTCAAAAGAGGTCAACGAAAAATTACAGCAACAACAAGTGAATAAAGCCTATAACAAGAAAGTTCAATAAAGAATGAAGCAATTTCGAGGATATAGAATCTCGAAGCAGAAAAAAAAAATAAAAATGCAAAATTGTAAACTTCTTGAGTCATTGTAAGCCTCGCTGAGACATAAACCAGCATGCATGTTTATGTGATAGTTAAGTCACGTGAAGTCATGCTGAGTCATATGGTCGTAATGGAGGGGGTGTATTAGAAATTGTAATTACTCCTGCATGTGGAGTTGACTAAATAGAGAAAGTGAGTTAACTGAGTGATTGAGTGGTTCAATGTTTGAGTGTTGAGTCAATTCGAGTTAAGTGGTAGACGACTTTGAGTGTGTGATTGCATGTGGTTTCATGTCTAGGCAAGAAGCTAGTTGGAAAATGTTAAATAATCTTCATCGGGTTCATTGTAAGCATCATGTTTTGTCCGATGAATAAAAGAGAAATAACTAGTGTTTTATGTGTGAATTCATGCTTTGTCTCCTCTAAAGACCCTGTTTTATGTGTGAATTCATGCTTTGTCTCCTCTAAAGACCAGTAAGCAGCATGTTTTGTGTGATCAATATAAGAGCAACAACTCATGTTTTATGTGTGAATGCATACTTTGTCTCCTCCGAAAATGAGTAACCTATACAAAGATTGTCAATTATATTTATGCTCATATGTTTTAGCATTTTCAAACCTCAGTTTTGGATCTTAACCACTTTTCTAAGAAAAGGGCATCTCAATTTTGAACATTTAACGAGAAAATACATAAAAGGAAAAGGAGGTGGTCATTTTAATTTTTAGAAAACAAGAGGAAAAAAGAGTGATAACAAAGACCGGTTAGCCATAGTGAGTTATTGGAACAATATAAAAAATGAAAATGTTACGAAAGTCGTTGTGCGAGTATTTATATGAGAAAATACATAAAAGGAAAAGGAGAAGGTCATTTTAATTTTTAGAAAACAACAGGAAAAAATAGTGATAACAATGACCGGTTAGCAATAGTGAGCAACGAGTCAGAAGTTATTGGAACAAAATAGAAAATGAAAATGGTACCAAAGTCACTGTGCTAAGATTGTTGGTTTGAAATGGTTTAGCTAATATTTAAAAATAGTGTTCCATTAAAAATATAAATAAAAAAATAAATGAAATCGATTGAACTGTTTTTATTTATATTTCTTAACGTACTAGATTTAAAAAAATTCTAAAAACTATATCAATTTTAGTGGACTCTTATCACCATCGTCAAAACTTAAAAGCTAGTGAACAACGAACGAGAAATCTCACTAAAAGCTAGTGAACAACGAACGAGAAATCTCACCAACAGTGACCGCAGAAGAAAATGTCTTAAACAGTCCATCCACAAAACCCTGCAGATGGGGATCACTTTTATCTGCCCCGTGCAAAGATAGCTAACAAAACTGTTCAGATGAAGTTCGGATGTGCAACATTATATTAAATGTTATTAAATGTTGTGAGATTTTGTCAATGCATTATATCAGATATTATTTTGAGAGTGAAACTAGTGAAATGAATCACATAGAGTTAATCAATACTTCCTGGGTTTATACTTCAGAAGTTGTTAGTCTAAGCCTAAGAAGTGATGATTGACACTATGTAATTCATTTCACTAGTTTCAGTGGCAATTCTTCACCGATTTATATGAACACAACCATATATAATGGATACTAAGTAATCCTATTCAAAAGTCATGAAAAATCAGTTAGTTGAAACTACCCTCAGAAAAATAATCATAGATAAATGACTTAACCCAGTTAAATCAATATAAAGAAACTAAGAAATTGGTCCTAGATTTTGAGATATTCCCAAAATCTTTTAAAATATTATAGAAACCTACGCTCAACACTGAAAAAAAACAACAAATACCAGCTATATCTTCCATTCTACATCAATAGCGTGCATAGCAGCAATAAAGCAGGTAACTTCTGGTTTCCTCGATCTCATTCTTCAAGAACTTGACAGCATAGTTACCAAATTCATCCGTACTGCCGAAAAAAATTCGAAAATTCGTTGGTTCAATTCGATTTGCGAATTAATTTGAAAGTTTGAGTTCGATTCGATTAAGAGCGCATCACCATCGACGAAGTTTGCATATGCAAGCGGATTGAGGGAAAACTCTCGCAGCTTTGTTCACATACCAATCCATGAAGTATTGATTTCAACATATAAAAACAAAGATGCAATGTTGATTTCTCTGCTTTCTTGATTCTATCAGACAATATAATCTTATAGTCCTCCTACTCAATGTGAACTCTCTGAATTTTATAGTCTAATGAAATTCACTAGTTCATGACCTTTTTTATATTTTTATATATATATATATATATCCCTTAATTACTTCATTTAAGCTCTCAGCTAAAAAAAACTTTGATTTAGTACTGAATTTAAAAAACAACTAGACTTGTTCTTGTCTTGGGCAACCATTAAACTTGAAGGCAATGGGCAGGTTCCAGGTCGCCGAGCTTGTTTCGATTGCAGGTTGCAAAGAACTGTCTACGTGGCTCATCCCTTCATCTCCCTTAACGTCTCTGATAATAAACCCTCTGTTAATGTTTTTTTTTTGAGAAAAGAAAACATTATACTGTTAACCAATGTTAAAGGTAATTCTTTGACTTTCCCATTTTCGTAGGAGGGGCAGATTCTTAATCAGTGAACGTAATATTTCAAAAATAAGGTAATTTATTGATTAAGAAAACTTTCGAGAGTTTTAAATATTATTTTTTAAATAAATATTAATTATAAAAATATTTTAGATCGGATTTGAAAGTAGCAGGGAATTTTGAATTTTAAAATAGAGATAGATTTTGGATTTAAGATAAGTGTGGTTGTAGTTTGGAAGATAAAAGGTAATTTTAAAATTGTTTATATTGATTAAAATTATTAAAAATTATTTAAATTTCAAAATGGAAGGGAAGAAAATAACAAGACATTATTATTATAAGAAAAATAGTATGCATATATCAATTTTTTCTGAATTGAAATTTTTCCATCCAAATTTTTATCTTATAGTATCGAATTCGAATCCAAATTCGAATTCGAACTTGGTAACTATGTTAAGAACGACAGGTCCTTACATTGCGCGTCGAATCCGAGCAAGGAACATCGTAAAATATGAAGGTGTCAAATAATGCGTGATACGAACTTTGTCTCAGCATTTAGTGGCAGAAATACAACTAGAAACCAATCACTGGCTTAGATTGACAATTTATTATAGTCGTACATCTATTAAACCTAGCGCATAATAATTAAATGTTTTATATTTCTACAACTTCCAAGCGTTTGTAAGGCATGTTTGTAGAATATAAAATTTCGAGGAAAGAAGATGATAATATTTGGATCGTAGGTTTTTATAGAATTGTATTTGAGAATCTTCAATCGCATATGAGTTCAAAAGAGAGAATATAAAGTAATTTAAGACTTTTAAACTTAATTTGATTTTAAATCTTAGAAATAATTTAAAATCTAAAAGAAAATTTAAGATCCAAAAAAACTAGTTTAATAATTAATAAATGACTTTGCTAATATCCATTGAATAATGCCATTCACAGACTCAAATACTGTTATATAGATCTATAAATACCTGTAGCTTCGCATACATGATTATCAATATTCAGTAGTGAACTTGACCACTAGTATCTCCCATCTCAGGATTTTGAATAGTTGCTCAGCGAACGATCAACTCCCAGCTGTCATCCAAGGTGAGAACTTTCTGATTGAGGTTTTCGGGATCAATATTTTCAATATAATTAATCATCGAAATGACTTTTATTTTCTGCTTTTCCTATGTCGGTTTGTAGGGAGGTGAAATGGCCAAGACTGTGCAATAAGGCCACCCTCTTTGCCGTATTATTTTGTGCCTTAGCTGGGGCTACAGTAAGCGACAACCTTGTAGTGGGTTACTACAATACTATTTGTCCAGATGCTGAACCCATTGTGCGTCGGGTGGTTAGCAGTGCGTTCGTTAACTTTAGTGGTGTGGCTGCTAAGCTTATACGGTTGCATTTCCACTACTGTTTTGTCAGGGTAGGTATCAAAATTACGTTTGGTAATGTCCTTTGCTAGACTGTAAATAAATGAGGTTTTTGAAATACGGATGTGGAACTCCTGCACTTTCAGGGTTCCGATGGTTCCGTTCTCATCGATTCCATTCCCGGCCAGTTCGTAGCGGAGAAAGACTCTCCGGCTAACAATCCGAGCCTTGGAGGATTCGACGTGATTGACCAAGCAAAATTGCAAATAGAGGCGGTCTGCCCAAAGGAGGTCTCGCGTGCAGATATAGTCGCATTTACGGCTAGAGATAGCGCATCACTGGCATTGTGTTAAACATCACACATAAAAGGAGACTTAATCAGAAGAATTGCAGGGGCAAAAATATTCTCAAAATTTGATCTAAAAGCTGGTTTTTGGCAGGTTGCTATTTGTGAGGAAGATAAATTCAAAACTGCCTTCAGTGTTCCTGCAGGGCATTATGAGTGGAATGTCATGCCCTTCGGACTCAAAAATGCTCCATCCAAATTCTAGAAAGTTATGGATGATATTTTCAAACCATATTTTGATTGGATGATTGTATATATAGATGATGTTTTAATTTTTTCTAGAAATCTTGATGACCATTTTAGACATGTAAATATTCTTATGAACATAGTCAGAAGAAATGGTCTTGTACTTAGTAAGAAGAAGATGGAATTGTTTCAGACTTCTGTCAAATTTTTGGGACATCAGATTGCTAATGGTCAGATATCTCTACAACAGCATGCAATTGAGTTTGCAGATAAGTTTCCAGATATCCTAAAGGATAAAACACAGCTGCAGAGGTTCCTTGGATGTTTGAATTATGTGAGCAGTTTCTACCAAGACTGTGCTAGTGATAGAAAATTGCTCAATCCAAGAACTGGTAAAAATCCTCCCCCATGGACAGAAAAGCACACCAGGGCAGTTCAGGAGATCAAGGCAAAGGTAAAGTCATTGCCCATTTTGTATATTGCAGATGATGAAGCTTTCAAAATAGTAGAATCTGATGCCAGTGATATAGGTTGGGGTGGAATCTTGAAACAAAAAATTGGTGATGAAGAACAAGTTGTTCAGTTTGCTTCAGGGGTTTGGAACCCAACTGAACAGAAATATTCCGTTATTGAGAGAGAGGTAAAAGCTGCTTGGAATTCTATCAGCAAATTTGCAGTTTATCTTATTAATAAATCCTTTCTCCTCAGAACAGATGCCTCAGCCTTGAAGAAAGTCCTGTCCAAAGACATAAAGAAACCAGAAGAAGCAAAGTTTGCCAGATGGCAAGCATTATTTGCAAATTTTGACTTCTCTGTAGAACACATTAAAGGAGAACAAAACTGCCTCCCTGATTTTCTTAGCAGAGAATATCTTGAAAAAGATATTGCACAAGTCATGATGATCGTCAGGGGCTTCTGTCACAAGCTTGCTCTTTCTCTGTGTCTGTAATTTCTTTCTGATAGCCAACTCCTGGTGAACTAGTGGTGAACCTACTCAGATCTTTCTCGCACTAGCAACCTTTTTCAACGGCTTCCTTGCCTTACACGGTCTTGGCGTCCCTTCGATCCTTTGGCGAACTTCCTACGAACTTCGGACGAAAGCTCAGAGAGAACTACTATCACAGCGGACTTTTTATAGATGCACAAAGGTACTCAGAGATGAAAATGGAATACTCATTTTATTTCAGAATGAAAATTTCTTACAGAATGCTCACAGAGCTTTTACAGAGAATTTACAGGGAATGATTCCTTCTAGAAACAGACTAGTCTTGCATTTTCTGGACTTTTCACAGCTTAATCATAAGCAAGTTACTACCAGAGGCTTCTGGCAAGATCTAGGCTCTATATCAGAATCAGATTTTACACACCAAACAGACTTGACTCTTCTAATGATCCGGCCACTTTAGGTTCTTACCAGTGCCAAGCACACTGATACGCAGGCTTCTCGAATCAACTTAAGGACTTTGAGTAATTACTCGTGATGCAAGCAGATCGGATTGAATATCCGCAGATGCAGAGCAGGAGAATACTCGACTCAAACACACTCAAGACTAAGACTCGATAACTCTAAGACCCGATGCCTTCAAATGAGCCTTACCCTTCTTTATATAGCCATAGAAGGGGGGACAAACATTACTGTTCCTCAGACTGAAAAGACTTACGGAATCATTACATTTCCAGCCTTTTATCAAAGCAACGTCCGCACAAATATTCGGGCCAGCCCGAATCATTTGCTTTCGGGTAATGCATGTGACAAATTCTGAAAAATTAGATTTACACAGTGGATACTTTTGTACCAAAAGTCCACGAGAAAAGACTAGGAGGGAATATTTACACTGTGGAGGCTTTTGAACAGTAAAGCCCACGGGAACACTGGTCACAATTAAGCCCTTGTGACTGGTACTTATTCATAATAAAGTAAAGTCAGGGAATCTCTCCCTCTTGTAAAGCAAGTCATCACATGCCTTGGTATATATTCGCCGGACTATCATTGGTTTTCCCAGTATGATCTGATGTTGCACTTTGGTTAGCACGCACCATTCTAAATGATCTACCATATATTCATGGAGAGCATAATTAGTCATATGGAATGGGTCCCATTCTTTGACTGTCATTTCTTTGACTGTATTGTAGATGCGATGATAGCAATCTCCAATATTATAATCAAAACACTTCTGACAGTGTCTTCTCTGAAAGCCTTCATGGTACACAGGATCCATAGCTGTTCTGTTGACGCCGTAATCTGTCCACCAGTTTCTGAACCATTCACATTGACGATTATTCTGTGAGGCTGCCATTGTGCTGAATTTTAACTTTGTATAGTGGGTGTCAGTTTTATCATCTACATTCATAAAATCCCACCATAATTTCTTATAATCCTGGAAATTGTAAACTGTGTCTGGGAATATTATCTTTGGGTCATTTCTTGGCCATCTTGCTCCTGGTTGGATATGTGAAAGATTTTCCCATAAATCTCTTGTACGATAAATACAGAAATATGCCCCATATGTTCTGGTATTGCTGTCGCCTTGGTGGCCAATTCGTCCAATGTCATGAAAATTTGATTCTAAAGCGTCCCTTGCTGTTCTTGCATCAGCCTTTGCTTTAGTGTATATCATATCATGGATCCATTTTCTTCCTTTTGGATATATCTTTCTTTCTGGTACATAATGTTGTAGATCTGTATGTGGCTGGAGATCTGCATCAAGGACTTTTGTATTCCGTAGTTGCCATGTAGGCTTCCAGCTGTTCTTGTATGTTTCCCAGTCTTGATTATCTGGGATAGTCCGCAGAACTTCACATTTCTGACTTGGATCCCATTCGGTGACGATCATCATGACTTGTGCAATATCTTTTTCAAGATATTCTCTGCTAAGAAAATCAGGGAGGCAGTTTTGTTCTCCTTTAATGTGTTCTACAGAGAAGTCAAAATTTGCAAATAATGCTTGCCATCTGGCAAACTTTGCTTCTTCTGGTTTCTTTATGTCTTTGGACAGGACTTTCTTCAAGGCTGAGGCATCTGTTCTGAGGAGAAAGGATTTATTAATAAGATAAACTGCAAATTTGCTGATAGAATTCCAAGCAGCTTTTACCTCTCTCTCAATAACGGAATATTTCTGTTCAGTTGGGTTCCAAACCCCTGAAGCAAACTGAACAACTTGTTCTTCATCACCAATTTTTTGTTTCAAGATTCCACCCCAACCTATATCACTGGCATCAGATTCTACTATTTTGAAAGCTTCATCATCTGCAATATACAAAATGGGCAATGACTTTACCTTTGCCTTGATCTCCTGAACTGCCCTGGTGTGCTTTTCTGTCCATGGGGGAGGATTTTTACCAGTTCTTGGATTGAGCAATTTTCTATCACTAGCACAGTCTTGGTAGAAACTGCTCACATAATTCAAACATCCAAGGAACCTCTGCAGCTGTGTTTTATCCTTTAGGATATCTGGAAACTTATCTGCAAACTCAATTGCATGCTGTTGTAGAGATATCTGACCATTAGCAATCTGATGTCCCAAAAATTTGACAGAAGTCTGAAACAATTCCATCTTCTTCTTACTAAGTACAAGACCATTTCTTCTGACTAAGTTCATAAAAATATTTACATGTCTAAAATGGTCATCAAGATTTCTAGAAAAAATTAAAACATCATCTATATATACAATCATCCAATCAAAATATGGTTTGAAAATATCATCCATAACTTTCTGGAATTTGGATGGAGCATTTTTGAGTCCGAAGGGCATGACATTCCACTCATAATGCCCTGCAGGAACACTGAAGGCAGTTTTGAATTTATCTTCCTCACAAATAGCAACCTGCCAAAAACCAGCTTTTAGATCAAATTTTGAGAATATTTTTGCCCCTGCAATTCTTCTGATTAAGTCTCCTTTATGTGGGATTGGATATGTGTCATCTGCTAAAACTGAATTTAGAGGCTTGTAGTTTATGACAAGTCTAGGAATGCCTCTAATTTGTTCTGCTCTCTTGTTCACATAGAACCCATAGCAGTTCCAAGGACTATTGGATTCTCTGATCAATCTTCTATTAAGCAGTTGTTGTATCTCCTGTTGACACAATATCCTATATTCTTTGCTCATTGGTATTGCTCTGCTTTTGCAGGGCTTACCTGTGTATCCCTCTTTGTATGGCAATCTGATTGTGTGTTGTTTCCTATGCCAGAAAGCATTTGGTTCTTCTGAGCAACATTTCTTTGCCAATTTTTCTTTAAGCTCTAGAATCCTTTTCTTTACTTTGGGCTGTTTCAACTGGTCCTCAATTCGCAGTTGACTCTTCAGATCTTTAAGATCAGTTAATAAGGATTCTGCTTTGTCCAATTTTTGCATGGCTTGGACCATGGTGGAGACTCGAGGAGTAGAAACATATGGGAGCTCAATTCTTTTTCTTGTACCCCTGGAGGTAGGTACAGAGATAAAATAACCAGATTTATTTCCCTTTACTCTTGTAGAACCATGTGGTTCTACTGCAGCTAAAAAGACATTACCTAATATGCAATCAACAGGTATGTCTGCAATGGCAAATTTCATGTACACACAATGAGTGTCAAAGCATAAAGAAGCTCTAGGGATTTCATATTTGAGCTTTTTGTTCCCTAGACCAACCACTTCTCTTTCTGCAGAAACCCAAAATTTTGCTGGGATATTTTTAATATTCAGAATGTTAATATCAGCACCAGAATCCAGCAATGCAGTCATAAAATATACCTGATCTTGGATACAGATTTTTACCCTTACATGATGTTGCTGATATGTAATTGTAAATAATCGCATATCCTGAAAACCAAAATGTGGATCTGGTCTCCCTTCTGCAATTTCAATCTCATTGTGCCTGGAATCCCACTCTTCTTCTTCTGTTTTGATTGTCTTTCCTTTCTGCAGTTCTGTTATCTGTGCTTTAATAGCAGAGATTTCTGATTTAAGCTGGTGGATTTCACCGCTCACTTCTCCCAATGTCAGGGATCTTATTTTTCCTGGTTTTTGATGATGCCTTTGAAAAGATTTGGTATTTCTTTCATAAGAAGCATCAACAAATATGGGCTTCTTACCTGTATCTCGTGAAGCTTTGGATTTGAGCTGATCTGTGAAAGCTTCGATTAGGCGATCTTTCATTGGCCCTTCTTCCATACTTCTGATCTGGGCTAAGATTTTCATCTCAGCTTCTTCTTCAGTGGATGCCATAAGGACTTTTTCTTTGACAGGTTTTGTCCTTTGTTCATCTTCGCTGGAGCTGTCAGAAACTTCAGATTCATTGTAAAAAATATGGCATGCACACTCATCAGAATCTGAACAAGAACATTCTGATGTATCTGAATCACTAAATTGTCCCACATTTACTTGTATTTCCTCATCTGTGCTACTGAAAGAGTCCAAAGATGAGTCTTCTACCTGATGCTGTGCGGCAATATGGAAGTTTGGACAGTGTTCTGTGGGGTGTAGTTTTGACTTACATCTGAGACAGGAGAATGTACTAGCATGTTCTTGCTTGACTTGTTTAGCTTTCTTGGCATATTCAGCTGTCTTTTTCCCTCTTCCTAATTTGGATTCTTCACCCTGAGGACATCTTGAGGCAGTATGTCCTGTCTGTCCACAAACCCAACATGTTATTTTGTTCCATTTTTCTTGTTTGGATGAATGTAAATGGATATCAGAGGGATTATAATAATGAGTTTTTGGAATGTACCGATAATAGCCTTTCCTTTTTGGGGTTTTATCCCTGATGGGATATTTCTTTTTTCTTTTCGGATAATTCCTTTTATTCTTATAGAAAGTCTCCTTGAATTCTCTTTTGGCCTTTTTCTTTGACTTTCTTCTTTTGACTAATGGATCATCAACTGTCAATCCATATTTACTGCAAATAGATTTTCTATCTGGCAATTTAGACAGTTTCTCTAAGGATTTGTTGACTCTTGAACTGGTACAAAGGCTAACTAGAGTCTTTGTAATGAGGGAATAGATTTCTCCCCATGTATGTGATTCATAAGGCAATTGAAAAACATCTTGCATTTTGAGATAGTCAACAAATCTGGAAGGTAGAGCAGCAAGATATACCTGTTTCCAAAGAAGATTTTTGGAATCCTTTACTTCATAGATCCGCTGCATCCAGTCTCTATGGAAATCATCATACTGAGACATTTTATGGCACTTGAGGTTCATCAAGATAACCTCATGTTTGTCTGCTATTTCAACTTCACAGCCACACCAATGCTCCAGAATCATTGATGTCAAAGCACCAATCATGTTGTTAGTCACAGTGCCATCTTGGTTGTGAATTACATCTCCCTTTTCATCCTTTAAGACTTCAGCCTCCATGGTCTCAATCAACTTTGGGGATGACTCTGCTTCCCACCATCTGAGAAGGGTACCTGTAAAACACTGGATGATAGTTTTACAAGCATCTACTTCTGATTTTCCTCTTAAACACATGAGTTTGTATTCTGTATACATAATGTCAATCATTTGACGAATTTGGCCTATACTCATGTTGTCTATATTCCATTCTCTATGGGAATCAGGAAAAAAGGTATGTGCTTCAGGCATTTTCCCTTTTCCTTCTATATCAGGTGCAGAGTATCTTTGATATCTGTGCTCAAGGGGCTGTCTATGCTCAAGAGGCTCATAAATCGGGAGGATTTGAGCTTCTGGTTCTTCAAATAAGGAAGCTATTGTAATCTTTTCAGATTTTTCTTCTTTAGTTTCCTTGGGAAATAACAAAGGAAACTTGTCCACATTTTTTATTGAATGTTCAATCTGGATATTTCTCTTAACCAAAAATGAACTGGGAACTGGCTTTTCTATCTTTGTGATCTGCATCTTATCAAATTTTTCGTTTAAGCCAGTGAGGATAGTCTTAGTTATGTCAATGTGACCAACTAGATTTTCTCCCAATTCTTCAATCTTTGTCAATGACTCTTTGGTGTATGACCGAGTCATGCTAGAATCAAACTGAATGCTATTTAAACAAGAATTTACACTATTAAAAGAAGACTGTACAATATCAATCTGTTTCTTCACTTCATCTGATTTTGCAATATTCATTTCCAGACCTTTTAGAGCAGTGTTTGTCCAGTTTATCTGTTCACTGGCCTTTTGAATTCTTCCATCAATTCCTAAGGCGTTGTCATCTTTCTGTACAAGAGGAATGGCTTTAGCTGCATTAGATTTTTCCCCTAGAATTATCCCTTTATATGGGGGAAAAGTAGTGGAGGTTTCCACTGTAGACCCATCGAGTGCAGTCCATCCATGTTTATCAGGGACATTGCTGGAAGAACTACCAGTCAGTACATTAATAGGGGCTATCTTATCTTTCCAGGAATAAAAAGATATCCATTCATTATTAATTTCCATATATCTTTTCCAATCTATAGCCATTTTCCTTTTTTGGTCTGGGGTGTATCCTTTATCAAATTCATCTGCCTGGGGATTTGTAAGTAAATCCCAATTTAACATCTCTTTCATCCACTGTGCACTGATTTGTGATTTTGGACATCCATCCATGAGTGCAAAAAATTTATGCATCTCCATTACTGCAGGTTTCTTGTAGTCAGAGGGGATCTGTTTGAATCTACACTCAGGAATCAGTTCTGACATTTCCAGTTTTCCTAATCCATATCTAGGCTTTGCAGGTCTCATCAGACAAATCATTTGGGTAAGCCTAGGATCTTCTTCTTCTATTGAATGCATCATGAGGACATGATCAGTATCTGGCTCAGACTCATGGGGAAAAGGTATGTCTGAACATTTAGGATTTGGACAGGAACTGATAGAAGTGGAAGGAGGAGCAGTGCCAGTTCTGGGATTATGATGCAGATGGATATTCTGTTCAGCTAAACTCAAGAGATTGATGATGTTTGTACATTCGGGACACTTTACTTCTAACGATGAAAAATTTACAAGTTGTGCGAGTTCAAAAAGCTGTGAATGACGGCAAGAAGAGGATGATGAACAAGCAGTATCTACAGTAGAGGGATCTCTGTAATATTTTGACATTCGGCAAGCAGCTTCTATTCCTTGACGGTCAATGGTCGATCTTCGTGGAAAAGAGATAACTGCACAAGAAGCATTTTCTGTGATATTGGCGGAGGTAATATTCATTGGAGGTTGAGGCCTGGAATGATTAACAGTCCAATGTTGTGGGAATTCTAAAGTTTCCCATTTTATCAAATGATGTTCAACTTTTTGATTTTTTGGATCTGTTTTCACAACAACACTTGACTTGGAATTTCTGCTGGGAGTATGCCGGATGGCTGGCCACAGAGTGTTAGTGTGTCTAAGACAGGCCTTTGTCTGGATGGCAATATTATTTCTCTTTTTCTTCATATCAAATCCAGTGGTATGGATTTGCAGCTGTAGAATATCTTGGATAGTTTCATCAAAAGTATAGACAGAGAAATTTGGATAGCAGTCAAAATAGACTGGGCCATCAGACAGGGGAGCTACAATTCCACCAATGATAGAGTCTGTATATTTGTTATGTGTCAGATCTCTGACCGTTGCAAGCACAAAAGTGTTTAACCCTTTGTGGACTAAAGGATTTATACCGACTCTAATACAACCAAGATGAACATAATTTGTTTTTAGCCTTTTTGCTTCTGCTTGCAGAGATTTCGGATCAAGCAATGGGATGGTTTGTATACTATCTGAATTCTCTTCTACTTGACTGACTGACTCTTTAATACTAATTCTGGAAGCAGCAATTAAATGGAATGGAGCTAAGTCACTATAAACTTCTGAAGGTGTGATATCTGGGAGAGCCCATCTAGCCGAAGGCTGACTTTCTTCATAAGTCTTTTCTACAGAATTTAAAGTTCTGTTTGAACTACTTTCAAACATTTCTTTAAGCATATTGTTTTCTGGAAGAGACTCTTCTTCAAGCTCTCTGAATGAGACAGACTTTCTGAATGAATCCATTCTGTGAAATAAAGAGTATTTCGGAGTACCAACCTTTAGAACCAGACGTTACTGGCTCTGATACCAATTTCTAGCAGGGGCTTCTGTCACAAGCTTGCTCTTTCTCTGTGTCTGTAATTTCTTTCTGATAGCCAACTCCTGGTGAACTAATGGTGAACCTACTCAGATCTTTCTCGCACTAGCGACCTTTTTCAACGGCTTCCTTGCCTTACACGGTCTTGGCGTCCCTTCGATCCTTTGGCGAACTTCCTACGAACTTCGGACGAAAGCTCAGAGAGAACTACTATCACAGCGGACTTTTTATAGATGCACAAAGGTACTCAGAGATGAAAATGGAATACTCATTTTATTTCAGAATGAAAATTTCTTACAGAATGCTCACAGAGCTTTTACAGAGAATTTACAGGGAATGATTCCTTCTAGAAACAGACTAGTCTTGCATTTTCTGGACTTTTCACAGCTTAATCATAAGCAAGTTACTACCAGAGGCTTCTGGCAAGATCTAGGCTCTATATCAGAATCAGATTTTACACACCAAACAGACTTGACTCTTCTAATGATCCGGCCACTTTAGGTTCTTACCAGTGCCGAGCACACTGATACGCAGGCTTCTCGAATCAACTTAAGGACTTTGAGTAATTACTCGTGATGCAAGCAGATCGGATTGAATATCCGCAGATGCAGAGCAGGAGAATACTCGACTCAAACACACTCAAGACTAAGACTCGATAACTCTAAGACCCGATAACTCTAAGACCCGATGCCCTCAAATGAGCCTTACCCTTCTTTATATAGCCATAGAAGGGGGGACAAACATTACTGTTCCTCAGACTGAAAAGACTTACGGAATCATTACATTTCCAGACTTTTATCAAAGCAACGTCCGCACAAATATTCGGGCCAGCCCGAATCATTTGCTTTCGGGTAATGCATGTGACAAATTCTGAAAAATTAGATTTACACAGTGGATACTTTTGTACCAAAAGTCCATGAGAAAAGACTAGGAGGGAATATTTACACTGTGGAGGCTTTTGAACAGTAAAGCCCACGGGAACACTGGTCACAATTAAGCCCTTGTGACTGGTACTTATTCATAATAAAGTAAAGTCAGGGAATCTCTCCCTCTTGTAAAGCAAGTCATCACATGCCTTGGTATATATTCGCCGGACTATCATTGGTTTTCCCAGTATGATCTGATGTTGCACTTTGGTTAGCACGCACCATTCTAAATGATCTACCATATATTCATGGAGAGCATAATTAGTCATATGGAATGGGTCCCATTCTTTGACTGTCATTTCTTTGACTGTATTGTAGATGCGATGATAGCAATCTCCAATATTATAATCAAAACACTTCTGACAGTGTCTTCTCTGAAAGCCTTCATGGTACACAGGATCCATAGCTGTTCTGTTGACGCCGTAATCTGTCCACCAGTTTCTGAACCATTCACATTGACGATTATTCTGTGAGGCTGCCATTGTGCTGAATTTTAACTTTGTATAGTGGGTGTCAGTTTTATCATCTACATTCATAAAATCCCACCATAATTTCTTATAATCCTGGAAATTGTAAACTGTGTCTGGGAATATTATCTTTGGGTCATTTCTTGGCCATCTTGCTCCTGGTTGGATATGTGAAAGATTTTCCCATAAATCTCTTGTACGATAAATACAGAAATATGCCCCATATGTTCTGGTATTGCTGTCGCCTTGGTGGCCAATTCGTCCAATGTCATGAAAATTTGATTCTAAAGCGTCCCTTGCTGTTCTTGCATCAGCCTTTGCTTTAGTGTATATCATATCATGGATCCATTTTCTTCCTTTTGGATATATCTTTCTTTCTGGTACATAATGTTGTAGATCTGTATGTGGCTGGAGATCTGCATCAAGGACTTTTGTATTCCGTAGTTGCCATGTAGGCTTCCAGCTGTTCTTGTATGTTTCCCAGTCTTGATTATCTGGGATAGTCCGCAGAACTTCACATTTCTGACTTGGATCCCATTCGGTGACGATCATCATGACTTGTGCAATATCTTTTTCAAGATATTCTCTGCTAAGAAAATCAGGGAGGCAGTTTTGTTCTCCTTTAATGTGTTCTACAGAGAAGTCAAAATTTGCAAATAATGCTTGCCATCTGGCAAACTTTGCTTCTTCTGGTTTCTTTATGTCTTTGGACAGGACTTTCTTCAAGGCTGAGGCATCTGTTCTGAGGAGAAAGGATTTATTAATAAGATAAACTGCAAATTTGCTGATAGAATTCCAAGCAGCTTTTACCTCTCTCTCAATAACGGAATATTTCTGTTCAGTTGGGTTCCAAACCCCTGAAGCAAACTGAACAACTTGTTCTTCATCACCAATTTTTTGTTTCAAGATTCCACCCCAACCTATATCACTGGCATCAGATTCTACTATTTTGAAAGCTTCATCATCTGCAATATACAAAATGGGCAATGACTTTACCTTTGCCTTGATCTCCTGAACTGCCCTGGTGTGCTTTTCTGTCCATGGGGGAGGATTTTTACCAGTTCTTGGATTGAGCAATTTTCTATCACTAGCACAGTCTTGGTAGAAACTGCTCACATAATTCAAACATCCAAGGAACCTCTGCAGCTGTGTTTTATCCTTTAGGATATCTGGAAACTTATCTGCAAACTCAATTGCATGCTGTTGTAGAGATATCTGACCATTAGCAATCTGATGTCCCAAAAATTTGACAGAAGTCTGAAACAATTCCATCTTCTTCTTACTAAGTACAAGACCATTTCTTCTGACTAAGTTCATAAAAATATTTACATGTCTAAAATGGTCATCAAGATTTCTAGAAAAAATTAAAACATCATCTATATATACAATCATCCAATCAAAATATGGTTTGAAAATATCATCCATAACTTTCTGGAATTTGGATGGAGCATTTTTGAGTCCGAAGGGCATGACATTCCACTCATAATGCCCTGCAGGAACACTGAAGGCAGTTTTGAATTTATCTTCCTCACAAATAGCAACCTGCCAAAAACCAGCTTTTAGATCAAATTTTGAGAATATTTTTGCCCCTGCAATTCTTCTGATTAAGTCTCCTTTATGTGGGATTGGATATGTGTCATCTGCTAAAACTGAATTTAGAGGCTTGTAGTTTATGACAAGTCTAGGAATGCCTCTAATTTGTTCTGCTCTCTTGTTCACATAGAACCCATAGCAGTTCCAAGGACTATTGGATTCTCTGATCAATCTTCTATTAAGCAGTTGTTGTATCTCCTGTTGACACAATATCCTATATTCTTTGCTCATTGGTATTGCTCTGCTTTTGCAGGGCTTACCTGTGTATCCCTCTTTGTATGGCAATCTGATTGTGTGTTGTTTCCTATGCCAGAAAGCATTTGGTTCTTCTGAGCAACATTTCTTTGCCAATTTTTCTTTAAGCTCTAGAATCCTTTTCTTTACTTTGGGCTGTTTCAACTGGTCCTCAATTCGCAGTTGACTCTTCAGATCTTTAAGATCAGTTAATAAGGATTCTGCTTTGTCCAATTTTTGCATGGCTTGGACCATGGTGGAGACTCGAGGAGTAGAAACATATGGGAGCTCAATTCTTTTTCTTGTACCCCTGGAGGTAGGTACAGAGATAAAATAACCAGATTTATTTCCCTTTACTCTTGTAGAACCATCTGGTTCTACTGCAGCTAAAAAGACATTACCTAATATGCAATCAACAGGTATGTCTGCAATGGCAAATTTCATGTACACACAATGAGTGTCAAAGCATAAAGAAGCTCTAGGGATTTCATATTTGAGCTTTTTGTTCCCTAGACCAACCACTTCTCTTTCTGCAGAAACCCAAAATTTTGCTGGGATATTTTTAATATTCAGAATGTTAATATCAGCACCAGAATCCAGCAATGCAGTCATAAAATATACCTGATCTTGGATACAGATTTTTACCCTTACATGATGTTGCTGATATGTAATTGTAAATAATCGCATATCCTGAAAACCAAAATGTGGATCTGGTCTCCCTTCTGCAATTTCAATCTCATTGTGCCTGGAATCCCACTCTTCTTCTTCTGTTTTGATTGTCTTTCCTTTCTGCAGTTCTGTTATCTGTGCTTTAATAGCAGAGATTTCTGATTTAAGCTGGTGGATTTCACCGCTCACTTCTCCCAATGTCAGGGATCTTATTTTTCCTGGTTTTTGATGATGCCTTTGAAAAGATTTGGTATTTCTTTCATAAGAAGCATCAACAAATATGGGCTTCTTACCTGTATCTCGTGAAGCTTTGGATTTGAGCTGATCTGTGAAAGCTTCGATTAGGCGATCTTTCATTGGCCCTTCTTCCATACTTCTGATCTGGGCTAAGATTTTCATCTCAGCTTCTTCTTCAGTGGATGCCATAAGGACTTTTTCTTTGACAGGTTTTGTCCTTTGTTCATCTTCGCTGGAGCTGTCAGAAACTTCAGATTCATTGTAAAAAATATGGCATGCACACTCATCAGAATCTGAACAAGAACATTCTGATGTATCTGAATCACTAAATTGTCCCACATTTACTTGTATTTCCTCATCTGTGCTACTGAAAGAGTCCAAAGATGAGTCTTCTACCTGATGCTGTGCGGCAATATGGAAGTTTGGACAGTGTTCTGTGGGGTGTAGTTTTGACTTACATCTGAGACAGGAGAATGTACTAGCATGTTCTTGCTTGACTTGTTTAGCTTTCTTGGCATATTCAGCTGTCTTTTTCCCTCTTCCTAATTTGGATTCTTCACCCTGAGGACATCTTGAGGCAGTATGTCCTGTCTGTCCACAAACCCAACATGTTATTTTGTTCCATTTTTCTTGTTTGGATGAATGTAAATGGATATCAGAGGGATTATAATAATGAGTTTTTGGAATGTACCGATAATAGCCTTTCCTTTTTGGGGTTTTATCCCTGATGGGATATTTCTTTTTTCTTTTCGGATAATTCCTTTTATTCTTATAGAAAGTCTCCTTGAATTCTCTTTTGGCCTTTTTCTTTGACTTTCTTCTTTTGACTAATGGATCATCAACTGTCAATCCATATTTACTGCAAATAGATTTTGTATCTGGCAATTTAGACAGTTTCTCTAAGGATTTGTTGACTCTTGAACTGGTACAAAGGCTAACTAGAGTCTTTGTAATGAGGGAATAGATTTCTCCCCATGTATGTGATTCATAAGGCAATTGAAAAACATCTTGCATTTTGAGATAGTCAACAAATCTGGAAGGTAGAGCAGCAAGATATACCTGTTTCCAAAGAAGATTTTTGGAATCCTTTACTTCATAGATCCGCTGCATCCAGTCTCTATGGAAATCATCATACTGAGACATTTTATGGCACTTGAGGTTCATCAAGATAACCTCATGTTTGTCTGCTATTTCAACTTCACAGCCACACCAATGCTCCAGAATCATTGATGTCAAAGCACCAATCATGTTGTTAGTCACAGTGCCATCTTGGTTGTGAATTACATCTCCCTTTTCATCCTTTAAGACTTCAGCCTCCATGGTCTCAATCAACTTTGGGGATGACTCTGCTTCCCACCATCTGAGAAGGGTACCTGTAAAACACTGGATGATAGTTTTACAAGCATCTACTTCTGATTTTCCTCTTAAACACATGAGTTTGTATTCTGTATACATAATGTCAATCATTTGACGAATTTGGCCTATACTCATGTTGTCTATATTCCATTCTCTATGGGAATCAGGAAAAAAGGTATGTGCTTCAGGCATTTTCCCTTTTCCTTCTATATCAGGTGCAGAGTATCTTTGATATCTGTGCTCAAGGGGCTGTCTATGCTCAAGAGGCTCATAAATCGGGAGGATTTGAGCTTCTGGTTCTTCAAATAAGGAAGCTATTGTAATCTTTTCAGATTTTTCTTCTTTAGTTTCCTTGGGAAATAACAAAGGAAACTTGTCCACATTTTTTATTGAATGTTCAATCTGGATATTTCTCTTAACCAAAAATGAACTGGGAACTGGCTTTTCTATCTTTGTGATCTGCATCTTATCAAATTTTTCGTTTAAGCCAGTGAGGATAGTCTTAGTTATGTCAATGTGACCAACTAGATTTTCTCCCAATTCTTCAATCTTTGTCAATGACTCTTTGGTGTATGACCGAGTCATGCTAGAATCAAACTGAATGCTATTTAAACAAGAATTTACACTATTAAAAGAAGACTGTACAATATCAATCTGTTTCTTCACTTCATCTGATTTTGCAATATTCATTTCCAGACCTTTTAGAGCAGTGTTTGTCCAGTTTATCTGTTCACTGGCCTTTTGAATTCTTCCATCGATTCCTAAGGCGTTGTCATCTTTCTGTACAAGAGGAATGGCTTTAGCTGCATTAGATTTTTCCCCTAGAATTATCCCTTTATATGGGGGAAAAGTAGTGGAGGTTTCCACTGTAGACCCATCGAGTGCAGTCCATCCATGTTTATCAGGGACATTGCTGGAAGAACTACCAGTCAGTACATTAATAGGGGCTATCTTATCTTTCCAGGAATAAAAAGATATCCATTCATTATTAATTTCCATATATCTTTTCCAATCTATAGCCATTTTCCTTTTTTGGTCTGGGGTGTATCCTTTATCAAATTCATCTGCCTGGGGATTTGTAAGTAAATCCCAATTTAACATCTCTTTCATCCACTGTGCACTGATTTGTGATTTTGGACATCCATCCATGAGTGCAAAAAATTTATGCATCTCCATTACTGCAGGTTTCTTGTAGTCAGAGGGGATCTGTTTGAATCTACACTCAGGAATCAGTTCTGACATTTCCAGTTTTCCTAATCCATATCTAGGCTTTGCAGGTCTCATCAGACAAATCATTTGGGTAAGCCTAGGATCTTCTTCTTCTATTGAATGCATCATGAGGACATGATCAATATCTGGCTCAGACTCATGGGGAAAAGGTATGTCTGAACATTTAGGATTTGGACAGGAACTGATAGAAGTGGAAGGAGGAGCAGTGCCAGTTCTGGGATTATGATGCAGATGGATATTCTGTTCAGCTAAACTCAAGAGATTGATGATGTTTGTACATTCGGGACACTTTACTTCTAACGATGAAAAATTTACAAGTTGTGCGAGTTCAAAAAGCTGTGAATGACGGCAAGAAGAGGATGATGAACAAGCAGTATCTACAGTAGAGGGATCTCTGTAATATTTTGACATTCGGCAAGCAGCTTCTATTCCTTGACGGTCAATGGTCGATCTTCGTGGAAAAGAGATAACTGCACAAGAAGCATTTTCTGTGATATTGGCGGAGGTAATATTCATTGGAGGTTGAGGCCTGGAATGATTAACAGTCCAATGTTGTGGGAATTCTAAAGTTTCCCATTTTATCAAATGATGTTCAACTTTTTGATTTTTTGGATCTGTTTTCACAACAACACTTGACTTGGAATTTCTGCTGGGAGTATGCCGGATGGCTGGCCACAGAGTGTTAGTGTGTCTAAGACAGGCCTTTGTCTGGATGGCAATATTATTTCTCTTTTTCTTCATATCAAATCCAGTGGTATGGATTTGCAGCTGTAGAATATCTTGGATAGTTTCATCAAAAGTATAGACAGAGAAATTTGGATAGCAGTCAAAATAGACTGGGCCATCAGACAGGGGAGCTACAATTCCACCAATGATAGAGTCTGTATATTTGTTATGTGTCAGATCTCTGACCGTTGCAAGCACAAAAGTGTTTAACCCTTTGTGGACTAAAGGATTTATACCGACTCTAATACAACCAAGATGAACATAATTTGTTTTTAGCCTTTTTGCTTCTGCTTGCAGAGATTTCGGATCAAGCAATGGGATGGTTTGTGAACAAGAGAGCAGAACAAATTAGAGGCATTCCTAGACTTGTCATAAACTACAAGCCTCTAAATTCAGTTTTAGCAGATGACACATATCCAATCCCACATAAAGGAGACTTAATCAGAAGAATTGCAGGGGCAAAAATATTCTCAAAATTTGATCTAAAAGCTGGTTTTTGGCAGGTTGCTATTTGTGAGGAAGATAAATTCAAAACTGCCTTCAGTGTTCCTGCAGGGCATTATGAGTGGAATGTCATGCCCTTCGGACTCAAAAATGCTCCATCCAAATTCCAGAAAGTTATGGATGATATTTTCAAACCATATTTTGATTGGATGATTGTATATATAGATGATGTTTTAATTTTTTCTAGAAATCTTGATGACCATTTTAGACATGTAAATATTTCTTAGTCAGAAGAAATGGTCTTGTACTTAGTAAGAAGAAGATGGAATTGTTTCAGACTTCTGTCAAATTTTTGGGACATCAGATTGCTAATGGTCAGATATCTCTACAACAGCATGCAATTGAGTTTGCAGATAAGTTTCCAGATATCCTAAAGGATAAAACACAGCTGCAGAGGTTCCTTGGATGTTTGAATTATGTGAGCAGTTTCTACCAAGACTGTGCTAGTGATAGAAAATTGCTCAATCCAAGAACTGGTAAAAATCCTCCCCCATGGACAGAAAAGCACACCAGGGCAGTTCAGGAGATCAAGGCAAAGGTAAAGTCATTGCCCATTTTGTATATTGCAGATGATGAAGCTTTCAAAATAGTAGAATCTGATGCCAGTGATATAGGTTGGGGTGGAATCTTGAAACAAAAAATTGGTGATGAAGAACAAGTTGTTCAGTTTGCTTCAGGGGTTTGGAACCCAACTGAACAGAAATATTCCGTTATTGAGAGAGAGGTAAAAGCTGCTTGGAATTCTATCAGCAAATTTGCAGTTTATCTTATTAATAAATCCTTTCTCCTCAGAACAGATGCCTCAGCCTTGAAGAAAGTCCTGTCCAAAGACATAAAGAAACGGTCTTGGCGTCCCTTCGATCCTTTGGCGAACTTCCTACGAACTTCGGACGAAAGCTCAGAGAGAACTACTATCACAGCGGACTTTTTATAGATGCACAAAGGTACTCAGAGATGAAAATGGAATACTCATTTTATTTCAGAATGAAAATTTCTTACAGAATGCTCACAGAGCTTTTACAGAGAATTTACAGGGAATGATTCCTTCTAGAAACAGACTAGTCTTCGCATTTTCTGGACTTTTCACAGCTTAATCATAAGCAAGTTACTACCAGAGGCTTCTGGCAAGATCTAGGCTCTATATCAGAATCAGATTTTACACACCAAACAGACTTGACTCTTCTAATGATCCGGCCACTTTAGGTTCTTACCAGTGCCGAGCACACTGATACGCAGGCTTCTCGAATCAACTTAAGGACTTTGAGTAATTACTCGTGATGCAAGCAGATCGGGAAAACCAATGATTGAATATCCGCAGATGCAGAGCAGGAGAATACTCGACTCAAACACACTCAAGACTAAGACTCGTTTACTCAAAGTCCCGATAACTGGCTAAGACCCGGTAAATCTAATTTTTCAGAATTTGTCACATGCATTACCCGAAAGCAAATGATTCGGGCTGGCCCGAATATTTGTGCGGACGTTGCTTTATATAGCCATAGAAGGGGGGACAAACATTACTGTTCCTCAGACTGAAAAGACTTACGGAATCATTACATTTCCAGCCTTTTATCAAAGCAACGTCCGCACAAATATTCGGGCCAGCCCGAATCATTTGCTTTCGGGTAATGCATGTGACAAATTCTGAAAAATTAGATTTACACAGTGGATACTTTTGTACCAAAAGTCCACGAGAAAAGACTAGGAGGGAATATTTACACTGTGGAGGCTTTTGAACAGTAAAGCCCAAGGGAACACTGGTCACAATTAAGAAGAAAACTAAAGAAGAAAGATCTGAGTAGGTTCACCACTAGTTCACCAGGAGTTGGCTATCAGAAAGAAATTACAGACACAGAGAAAGAGCAAGCTTGTGACAGAAGCCCCTGCTAGAAATTGGTATCAGAGCCAGTAACGTCTGGTTCTAAAGGTTGGTACTCCGAAATACTCTTTATTTCACAGAATGGATTCATTCAGAAAGTCTGTCTCATTCAGAGAGCTTGAAGAAGAGTCTCTTCCAGAAAACAATATGCTTAAAGAAATGTTTGAAAGTAGTTCAAACAGAACTTTAAATTCTGTAGAAAAGACTTATGAAGAAAGTCAGCCTTCGGCTAGATGGGCTCTCCCAGATATCACACCTTCAGAAGTTTATAGTGACTTAGCTCCATTCCATTTAATTGCTGCTTCCAGAATTAGTATTAAAGAGTCAGTCAGTCAAGTAGAAGAGAATTCAGATAGTATACAAACCATCCCATTGCTTGATCCGAAATCTCTGCAAGCAGAAGCAAAAAGGCTAAAAACAAATTATGTTCATCTTGGTTGTATTAGAGTCGGTATAAATCCTTTAGTCCACAAAGGGTTAAACACTTTTGTGCTTGCAACGGTCAGAGATCTGACACATAACAAATATACAGACTCTATCATTGGTGGAATTGTAGCTCCCCTGTCTGATGGCCCAGTCTATTTTGACTGCTATCCAAATTTCTCTGTCTATACTTTTGATGAAACTATCCAAGATATTCTACAGCTGCAAATCCATACCACTGGATTTGATATGAAGAAAAAGAGAAATAATATTGCCATCCAGACAAAGGCCTGTCTTAGACACACTAACACTCTGTGGCCAGCCATCCGGCATACTCCCAGCAGAAATTCCAAGTCAAGTGTTGTTGTGAAAACAGATCCAAAAAATCAAAAAGTTGAACATCATTTGATAAAATGGGAAACTTTAGAATTCCCACAACATTGGACTGTTAATCATTCCAGGCCTCAACCTCCAATGAATATTACCTCCGCCAATATCACAGAAAATGCTTCTTGTGCAGTTATCTCTTTTCCACGAAGATCGACCATTGACCGTCAAGGAATAGAAGCTGCTTGCCGAATGTCAAAATATTACAGAGATCCCTCTACTGTAGATACTGCTTGTTCATCATCCTCTTCTTGCCGTCATTCACAGCTTTTTGAACTCGCACAACTTGTAAATTTTTCATCGTTAGAAGTAAAGTGTCCCGAATGTACAAACATCATCAATCTCTTGAGTTTAGCTGAACAGAATATCCATCTGCATCATAATCCCAGAAATGGCACTGCTCCTCCTTCCACTTCTATCAGTTCCTGTCCAAATCCTAAATGTTCAGACATACCTTTTCCCCATGAGTCTGAGCCAGATACTGATCATGTCCTCATGATGCATTCAATAGAAGAAGAAGATCCTAGGCTTACCCAAATGATTTGTCTGATGAGACCTGCAAAGCCTAGATATGGATTAGGAAAACTGGAAATGTCAGAACTGATTCCTGAGTGTAGATTCAAACAGATCCCCTCTGACTACAAGAAACCTGCAGTAATGGAGATGCATAAATTTTTTGCACTCATGGATGGATGTCCAAAATCACAAATCAGTGCACAGTGGATGAAAGAGATGTTAAATTGGGATTTACTTACAAATCCCCAGGCAGATGAATTTGATAAAGGATACACCCCAGACCAAAAAAGGAAAATGGCTATAGATTGGAAAAGATATATGGAAATTAATAATGAATGGATATCTTTTTATTCCTGGAAAGATAAGATAGCCCCTATTAATGTACTGACTGGTAGTTCTTCCAGCAATGTCCCTGATAAACATGGATGGACTGCACTCGATGGGTCTACAGTGGAAACCTCCACTACTTTTCCCCCATATAAAGGGATAATTCTAGGGGAAAAATCTAATGCAGCTAAAGCCATTCCTCTTGTACAGAAAGATGACAACGCCTTAGGAATTGATGGAAGAATTCAAAAGGCCAGTGAACAGATAAACTGGACAAACACTGCTCTAAAAGGTCTGGAAATGAATATTGCAAAATCAGATGAAGTGAAGAAACAGATTGATATTGTACAGTCTTCTTTTAATAGTGTAAATTCTTGTTTAAATAGCATTCAGTTTGATTCTAGCATGACTCGGTCATACACCAAAGAGTCATTGACAAAGATTGAAGAATTGGGAGAAAATCTAGTTGGTCACATTGACATAACTAAGACTATCCTCACTGGCTTAAACGAAAAATTTGATAAGATGCAGATCACAAAGATAGAAAAGCCAGTTCCCAGTTCATTTTTGGTTAAGAGAAATATCCAGATTGAACATTCAATAAAAAATGTGGACAAGTTTCCTTTGTTATTTCCCAAGGAAACTAAAGAAGAAAAATCTGAAAAGATTACAATAGCTTCCTTATTTGAAGAACCAGAAGCTCAAATCCTCCCGATTTATGAGCCTCTTGAGCATAGACAGCCCCTTGAGCACAGATATCAAAGATACTCTGCACCTGATATAGAAGGAAAAGGGAAAATGCCTGAAGCACATACCTTTTTTCCTGATTCCCATAGAGAATGGAATATAGACAACATGAGTATAGGCCAAATTCGTCAAATGATTGACATTATGTATACAGAATACAAACTCATGTGTTTAAGAGGAAAATCAGAAGTAGATGCTTGTAAAACTATCATCCAGTGTTTTACAGGTACCCTTCTCAGATGGTGGGAAGCAGAGTCATCCCCAAAGTTGATTGAGACCATGGAGGCTGAAGTCTTAAAGGATGAAAAGGGAGATGTAATTCACAACCAAGATGGCACTGTGACTAACAACATGATTGGTGCTTTGACATCAATGATTCTGGAGCATTGGTGTGGCTGTGAAGTTGAAATAGCAGACAAACATGAGGTTATCTTGATGAACCTCAAGTGCCATAAAATGTCTCAGTATGATGATTTCCATAGAGACTGGATGCAGCGGATCTATGAAGTAAAGGATTCCAAAAATCTTCTTTGGAAACAGGTATATCTTGCTGCTCTACCTTCCAGATTTGTTGACTATCTCAAAATGCAAGATGTTTTTCAATTGCCTTATGAATCACATACATGGGGAGAAATCTATTCCCTCATTACAAAGACTCTAGTTAGCCTTTGTACCAGTTCAAGAGTCAACAAATCCTTAGAGAAACTGTCTAAATTGCCAGATAGAAAATCTATTTGCAGTAAATATGGATTGACAGTTGATGATCCATTAGTCAAAAGAAGAAAGTCAAAGAAAAAGGCCAAAAGAGAATTCAAGGAGACTTTCTATAAGAATAAAAGGAATTATCCGAAAAGAAAAAAGAAATATCCCATCAGGGATAAAACCCCAAAAAGGAAAGGCTATTATCGGTACATTCCAAAAACTCATTATTATAATCCCTCTGATATCCATTTACATTCATCCAAACAAGAAAAATGGAACAAAATAACATGTTGGGTTTGTGGACAGACAGGACATACTGCCTCAAGATGTCCTCAGGGTGAAGAATCCAAATTAGGAAGAGGGAAAAAGACAGCTGAATATGCCAAGAAAGCTAAACAAGTCAAGCAAGAACATGCTAGTACATTCTCCTGTCTCAGATGTAAGTCAAAACTACACCCCACAGAACACTGTCCAAACTTCCATATTGCCGCACAGCATCAGGTAGAAGACTCATCTTTGGACTCTTTCAGTAGCACAGATGAGGAAATACAAGTAAATGTGGGACAATTTAGTGATTCAGATACATCAGAATGTTCTTGTTCAGATTCTGATGAGTGTGCATGCCATATTTTTTACAATGAATCTGAAGTTTCTGACAGCTCCAGCGAAGATGAACAAAGGACAAAACCTGTCAAAGAAAAAGTCCTTATGGCATCCACTGAAGAAGAAGCTGAGATGAAAATCTTAGCCCAGATCAGAAGTATGGAAGAAGGGCCAATGAAAGATCGCCTAATCGAAGCTTTCACAGATCAGCTCAAATCCAAAGCTTCACGAGATACAGGTAAGAAGCCCATATTTGTTGATGCTTCTTATGAAAGAAATACCAAATCTTTTCAAAGGCATCATCAAAAACCAGGAAAAATAAGATCCCTGACATTGGGAGAAGTGAGCGGTGAAATCCACCAGCTTAAATCAGAAATCTCTGCTATTAAAGCACAGATAACAGAACTGCAGAAAGGAAAGACAATCAAAACAGAAGAAGAAGAGTGGGATTCCAGGCACAATGAGATTGAAATTGCAGAAGGGAAACCAGATCCACATTTTGGTTTTCAGGATATGCGATTATTTACAATTACATATCAGCAACATCATGTAAGGGTAAAAATCTGTATCCAAGATCAGGTATATTTTATGACTGCATTGCTGGATTCTGGTGCTGACATTAACATTCTGAATATTAAAAATATCCCAGCAAAATTTTGGGTTTCTGCAGAAAGAGAAGTGGTTGGTCTAGGGAACAAAAAGCTCAAATATGAAATCCCTAGAGCTTCTTTATGCTTTGACACTCATTGTGTGTACATGAAATTTGCCATTGCAGACATACCTGTTGATTGCATATTAGGTAATGTCTTTTTAGCTGCAGTAGAACCACATGGTTCTACAAGAGTAAAGGGAAATAAATCTGGTTATTTTATCTCTGTACCTACCTCCAGGGGTACAAGAAAAAGAATTGAGCTCCCATATGTTTCTACTCCTCGAGTCTCCACCATGGTCCAAGCCATGCAAAAATTGGACAAAGCAGAATCCTTATTAACTGATCTTAAAGATCTGAAGAATCAACTGCGAATTGAGGACCAGTTGAAACAGCCCAAGGTAAAGAAAAGGATTCTAGAGCTTAAAGAAAAATTGGCAAAGAAATGTTGCTCAGAAGAACCAAATGCTTTCTGGCATAGGAAACAACATACAATCAGATTGCCATACAAAGAGGGATACACAGGTAAGCCCTGCAAAAGCAGAGCAATACCAATGAGCAAAGAATATAGGATATTGTGTCAACAGGAGATACAACAACTGCTTAATAGAAGATTGATCAGAGAATCCAATAGTCCTTGGAACTGCTATGGGTTCTATGTGAACAAGAGAGCAGAACAAATTAGAGGCATTCCTAGACTTGTCATAAACTACAAGCCTCTAAATTCAGTTTTAGCAGATGACACATATCCAATCCCACATAAAGGAGACTTAATCAGAAGAATTGCGGGGGCAAAAATATTCTCAAAATTTGATCTAAAAGCTGGTTTTTGGCAGGTTGCTATTTGTGAGGAAGATAAATTCAAAACTGCCTTCAGTGTTCCTGCAGGGCATTATGAGTGGAATGTCATGCCCTTCGGACTCAAAAATGCTCCATCCAAATTCCAGAAAGTTATGGATGATATTTTCAAACCATATTTTGATTGGATGATTGTATATATAGATGATGTTTTAATTTTTTCTAGAAATCTTGATGACCATTTTAGACATGTAAATATTTTTATGAACTTAGTCAGAAGAAATGGTCTTGTACTTAGTAAGAAGAAGATGGAATTGTTTCAGACTTCTGTCAAATTTTTGGGACATCAGATTGCTAATGGTCAGATATCTCTACAACAGCATGCAATTGAGTTTGCAGATAAGTTTCTAGATATCCTAAAGGATAAAACACAGCTGCAGAGGTTCCTTGGATGTTTGAATTATGTGAGCAGTTTCTACCAAGACTGTGCTAGTGATAGAAAATTGCTCAATCCAAGAACTGGTAAAAATCCTCCCCCATGGACAGAAAAGCACACCAGGGCAGTTCAGGAGATCAAGGCAAAGGTAAAGTCATTGCCCATTTTGTATATTGCAGATGATGAAGCTTTCAAAATAGTAGAATCTGATGCCAGTGATATAGGTTGGGGTGGAATCTTGAAACAAAAAATTGGTGATGAAGAACAAGTTGTTCAGTTTGCTTCAGGGGTTTGGAACCCAACTGAACAGAAATATTCCGTTATTGAGAGAGAGGTAAAAGCTGCTTGGAATTCTATCAGCAAATTTGCAGTTTATCTTATTAATAAATCCTTTCTCCTCAGAACAGATGCCTCAGCCTTGAAGAAAGTCCTGTCCAAAGACATAAAGAAACCAGAAGAAGCAAAGTTTGCCAGATGGCAAGCATTATTTGCAAATTTTGACTTCTCTGTAGAACACATTAAAGGAGAACAAAACTGCCTCCCTGATTTTCTTAGCAGAGAATATCTTGAAAAAGATATTGCACAAGTCATGATGATCGTCACCGAATGGGATCCAAGTCAGAAATGTGAAGTTCTGCGGACTATCCCAGATAATCAAGACTGGGAAACATACAAGAACAGCTGGAAGCCTACATGGCAACTACGGAATACAAAAGTCCTTGATGCAGATCTCCAGCCACATACAGATCTACAACATTATGTACCAGAAAGAAAGATATATCCAAAAGGAAGAAAATGGATCCATGATATGATATACACTAAAGCAAAGGCTGATGCAAGAACAGCAAGGGACGCTTTAGAATCAAATTTTCATGACATTGGACGAATTGGCCACCAAGGCGACAGCAATACCAGAACATATGGGGCATATTTCTGTATTTATCGTACAAGAGATTTATGGGAAAATCTTTCACATATCCAACCAGGAGCAAGATGGCCAAGAAATGACCCAAAGATAATATTCCCAGACACAGTTTACAATTTCCAGGATTATAAGAAATTATGGTGGGATTTTATGAATGTAGATGATAAAACTGACACCCACTATACAAAGTTAAAATTCAGCACAATGGCAGCCTCACAGAATAATCGTCAATGTGAATGGTTCAGAAACTGGTGGACAGATTACGGCGTCAACATAACAGCTATGGATCCTGTGTACCATGAAGGCTTTCAGAGAAGACACTGTCAGAAGTGTTTTGATTATAATATTGGAGATTGCTATCATCGCATCTACAATACAGTCAAAGAAATGACAGTCAAAGAATGGGACCCATTCCATATGACTAATTATGCTCTCCATGAATATATGGTAGATCATTTAGAATGGTGCGTGCTAACCAAAGTGCAACATCAGATCATACTGGGAAAACCAATGATAGTCCGGCGAATATATACCAAGGCATGTGATGACTTGCTTTACAAGAGGGAGAGATTCCCTGACTTTACTTTATTATGAATAAGTACCAGTCACAAGGGCTTAATTGTGACCAGTGTTCCCGTGGGCTTTACTGTTCAAAAGCCTCCACAGTGTAAATATTCCCTCCTAGTCTTTTCTCGTGGACTTTTGGTACAAAAGTATCCACTGTGTAAATCTAATTTTTCAGAATTTGTCACATGCATTACCCGAAAGCAAATGATTCGGGCTGGCCCGAATATTTGTGCGGACGTTGCTTTGATAAAAGGCTGGAAATGTAATGATTCCGTAAGTCTTTTCAGTCTGAGGAACAGTAATGTTTGTCCCCCCTTCTATGGCTATATAAAGAAGGGTAAGGCTCATTTGAGGGCATCGGGTCTTAGAGTTATCGGGTCTTAGAGTTATCGAGTCTTAGTCTTGAGTGTGTTTGAGTCGAGTATTCTCCTGCTCTGCATCTGCGGATATTCAATCCGATCTGCTTGCATCACGAGTAATTACTCAAAGTCCTTAAGTTGATTCGAGAAGCCTGCGTATCAGTGTGCTCGGCACTGGTAAGAACCTAAAGTGGCCGGATCATTAGAAGAGTCAAGTCTGTTTGGTGTGTAAAATCTGATTCTGATATAGAGCCTAGATCTTGCCAGAAGCCTCTGGTAGTAACTTGCTTATGATTAAGCTGTGAAAAGTCCAGAAAATGCAAGACTAGTCTGTTTCTAGAAGGAATCATTCCCTGTAAATTCTCTGTAAAAGCTCTGTGAGCATTCTGTAAGAAATTTTCATTCTGAAATAAAATGAGTATTCCATTTTCATCTCTGAGTACCTTTGTGCATCTATAAAAAGTCCGCTGTGATAGTAGTTCTCTCTGAGCTTTCGTCCGAAGTTCGTAGGAAGTTCGCCAAAGGATCGAAGGGACGCCAAGACCGTGTAAGGCAAGGAAGCCGTTGAAAAAGGTCGCTAGTGCGAGAAAGATCTGAGTAGGTTCACCATTAGTTCACCAGGAGTTGGCTATCAGAAAGAAATTACAGACACAGAGAAAGAGCAAGCTTGTGACAGAAGCCCCTGCTAGAAATTGGTATCAGAGCCAGTAACGTCTGGTTCTAAAGGTTGGTACTCCGAAATACTCTTTATTTCACAGAATGGATTCATTCAGAAAGTCTGTCTCATTCAGAGAGCTTGAAGAAGAGTCTCTTCCAGAAAACAATATGCTTAAAGAAATGTTTGAAAGTAGTTCAAACAGAACTTTAAATTCTGTAGAAAAGACTTATGAAGAAAGTCAGCCTTCGGCTAGATGGGCTCTCCCAGATATCACACCTTCAGAAGTTTATAGTGACTTAGCTCCATTCCATTTAATTGCTGCTTCCAGAATTAGTATTAAAGAGTCAGTCAGTCAAGTAGAAGAGAATTCAGATAGTATACAAACCATCCCATTGCTTGATCCGAAATCTCTGCAAGCAGAAGCAAAAAGGCTAAAAACAAATTATGTTCATCTTGGTTGTATTAGAGTCGGTATAAATCCTTTAGTCCACAAAGGGTTAAACACTTTTGTGCTTGCAACGGTCAGAGATCTGACACATAACAAATATACAGACTCTATCATTGGTGGAATTGTAGCTCCCCTGTCTGATGGCCCAGTCTATTTTGACTGCTATCCAAATTTCTCTGTCTATACTTTTGATGAAACTATCCAGGATATTCTACAATTACAAATCCATACCACTGGATTTGATATGAAGAAAAAGAGAAATAATATTGCCATCCAGACAAAGGCCTGTCTTAGACACACTAACACTCTGTGGCCAGCCATCCGGCATACTCCCAGCAGAAATTCCAAGTCAAGTGTTGTTGTGAAAACAGATCCAAAAAATCAAAAAGTTGAACATCATTTGATAAAATGGGAAACTTTAGAATTCCCACAACATTGGACTGTTAATCATTCCAGGCCTCAACCTCCAATGAATATTACCTCCGCCAATATCACAGAAAATGCTTCTTGTGCAGTTATCTCTTTTCCACGAAGATCGACCATTGACCGTCAAGGAATAGAAGCTGCTTGCCGAATGTCAAAATATTACAGAGATCCCTCTACTGTAGATACTGCTTGTTCATCATCCTCTTCTTGCCGTCATTCACAGCTTTTTGAACTCGCACAACTTGTAAATTTTTCATCGTTAGAAGTAAAGTGTCCCGAATGTACAAACATCATCAATCTCTTGAGTTTAGCTGAACAGAATATCCATCTGCATCATAATCCCAGAACTGGCACTGCTCCTCCTTCCACTTCTATCAGTTCCTGTCCAAATCCTAAATGTTCAGACATACCTTTTCCCCATGAGTCTGAGCCAGATATTGATCATGTCCTCATGATGCATTCAATAGAAGAAGAAGATCCTAGGCTTACCCAAATGATTTGTCTGATGAGACCTGCAAAGCCTAGATATGGATTAGGAAAACTGGAAATGTCAGAACTGATTCCTGAGTGTAGATTCAAACAGATCCCCTCTGACTACAAGAAACCTGCAGTAATGGAGATGCATAAATTTTTTGCACTCATGGATGGATGTCCAAAATCACAAATCAGTGCACAGTGGATGAAAGAGATGTTAAATTGGGATTTACTTACAAATCCCCAGGCAGATGAATTTGATAAAGGATACACCCCAGACCAAAAAAGGAAAATGGCTATAGATTGGAAAAGATATATGGAAATTAATAATGAATGGATATCTTTTTATTCCTGGAAAGATAAGATAGCCCCTATTAATGTACTGACTGGTAGTTCTTCCAGCAATGTCCCTGATAAACATGGATGGACTGCACTCGATGGGTCTACAGTGGAAACCTCCACTACTTTTCCCCCATATAAAGGGATAATTCTAGGGGAAAAATCTAATGCAGCTAAAGCCATTCCTCTTGTACAGAAAGATGACAACGCCTTAGGAATCGATGGAAGAATTCAAAAGGCCAGTGAACAGATAAACTGGACAAACACTGCTCTAAAAGGTCTGGAAATGAATATTGCAAAATCAGATGAAGTGAAGAAACAGATTGATATTGTACAGTCTTCTTTTAATAGTGTAAATTCTTGTTTAAATAGCATTCAGTTTGATTCTAGCATGACTCGGTCATACACCAAAGAGTCATTGACAAAGATTGAAGAATTGGGAGAAAATCTAGTTGGTCACATTGACATAACTAAGACTATCCTCACTGGCTTAAACGAAAAATTTGATAAGATGCAGATCACAAAGATAGAAAAGCCAGTTCCCAGTTCATTTTTGGTTAAGAGAAATATCCAGATTGAACATTCAATAAAAAATGTGGACAAGTTTCCTTTGTTATTTCCCAAGGAAACTAAAGAAGAAAAATCTGAAAAGATTACAATAGCTTCCTTATTTGAAGAACCAGAAGCTCAAATCCTCCCGATTTATGAGCCTCTTGAGCATAGACAGCCCCTTGAGCACAGATATCAAAGATACTCTGCACCTGATATAGAAGGAAAAGGGAAAATGCCTGAAGCACATACCTTTTTTCCTGATTCCCATAGAGAATGGAATATAGACAACATGAGTATAGGCCAAATTCGTCAAATGATTGACATTATGTATACAGAATACAAACTCATGTGTTTAAGAGGAAAATCAGAAGTAGATGCTTGTAAAACTATCATCCAGTGTTTTACAGGTACCCTTCTCAGATGGTGGGAAGCAGAGTCATCCCCAAAGTTGATTGAGACCATGGAGGCTGAAGTCTTAAAGGATGAAAAGGGAGATGTAATTCACAACCAAGATGGCACTGTGACTAACAACATGATTGGTGCTTTGACATCAATGATTCTGGAGCATTGGTGTGGCTGTGAAGTTGAAATAGCAGACAAACATGAGGTTATCTTGATGAACCTCAAGTGCCATAAAATGTCTCAGTATGATGATTTCCATAGAGACTGGATGCAGCGGATCTATGAAGTAAAGGATTCCAAAAATCTTCTTTGGAAACAGGTATATCTTGCTGCTCTACCTTCCAGATTTGTTGACTATCTCAAAATGCAAGATGTTTTTCAATTGCCTTATGAATCACATACATGGGGAGAAATCTATTCCCTCATTACAAAGACTCTAGTTAGCCTTTGTACCAGTTCAAGAGTCAACAAATCCTTAGAGAAACTGTCTAAATTGCCAGATAGAAAATCTATTTGCAGTAAATATGGATTGACAGTTGATGATCCATTAGTCAAAAGAAGAAAGTCAAAGAAAAAGGCCAAAAGAGAATTCAAGGAGACTTTCTATAAGAATAAAAGGAATTATCCGAAAAGAAAAAAGAAATATCCCATCAGGGATAAAACCCCAAAAAGGAAAGGCTATTATCGGTACATTCCAAAAACTCATTATTATAATCCCTCTGATATCCATTTACATTCATCCAAACAAGAAAAATGGAACAAAATAACATGTTGGGTTTGTGGACAGACAGGACATACTGCCTCAAGATGTCCTCAGGGTGAAGAATCCAAATTAGGAAGAGGGAAAAAGACAGCTGAATATGCCAAGAAAGCTAAACAAGTCAAGCAAGAACATGCTAGTACATTCTCCTGTCTCAGATGTAAGTCAAAACTACACCCCACAGAACACTGTCCAAACTTCCATATTGCCGCACAGCATCAGGTAGAAGACTCATCTTTGGACTCTTTCAGTAGCACAGATGAGGAAATACAAGTAAATGTGGGACAATTTAGTGATTCAGATACATCAGAATGTTCTTGTTCAGATTCTGATGAGTGTGCATGCCATATTTTTTACAATGAATCTGAAGTTTCTGACAGCTCCAGCGAAGATGAACAAAGGACAAAACCTGTCAAAGAAAAAGTCCTTATGGCATCCACTGAAGAAGAAGCTGAGATGAAAATCTTAGCCCAGATCAGAAGTATGGAAGAAGGGCCAATGAAAGATCGCCTAATCGAAGCTTTCACAGATCAGCTCAAATCCAAAGCTTCACGAGATACAGGTAAGAAGCCCATATTTGTTGATGCTTCTTATGAAAGAAATACCAAATCTTTTCAAAGGCATCATCAAAAACCAGGAAAAATAAGATCCCTGACATTGGGAGAAGTGAGCGGTGAAATCCACCAGCTTAAATCAGAAATCTCTGCTATTAAAGCACAGATAACAGAACTGCAGAAAGGAAAGACAATCAAAACAGAAGAAGAAGAGTGGGATTCCAGGCACAATGAGATTGAAATTGCAGAAGGGAAACCAGATCCACATTTTGGTTTTCAGGATATGCGATTATTTACAATTACATATCAGCAACATCATGTAAGGGTAAAAATCTGTATCCAAGATCAGGTATATTTTATGACTGCATTGCTGGATTCTGGTGCTGACATTAACATTCTGAATATTAAAAATATCCCAGCAAAATTTTGGGTTTCTGCAGAAAGAGAAGTGGTTGGTCTAGGGAACAAAAAGCTCAAATATGAAATCCCTAGAGCTTCTTTATGCTTTGACACTCATTGTGTGTACATGAAATTTGCCATTGCAGACATACCTGTTGATTGCATATTAGGTAATGTCTTTTTAGCTGCAGTAGAACCACATGGTTCTACAAGAGTAAAGGGAAATAAATCTGGTTATTTTATCTCTGTACCTACCTCCAGGGGTACAAGAAAAAGAATTGAGCTCCCATATGTTTCTACTCCTCGAGTCTCCACCATGGTCCAAGCCATGCAAAAATTGGACAAAGCAGAATCCTTATTAACTGATCTTAAAGATCTGAAGAGTCAACTGCGAATTGAGGACCAGTTGAAACAGCCCAAAGTAAAGAAAAGGATTCTAGAGCTTAAAGAAAAATTGGCAAAGAAATGTTGCTCAGAAGAACCAAATGCTTTCTGGCATAGGAAACAACACACAATCAGATTGCCATACAAAGAGGGATACACAGGTAAGCCCTGCAAAAGCAGAGCAATACCAATGAGCAAAGAATATAGGATATTGTGTCAACAGGAGATACAACAACTGCTTAATAGAAGATTGATCAGAGAATCCAATAGTCCTTGGAACTGCTATGGGTTCTATGTGAACAAGAGAGCAGAACAAATTAGAGGCATTCCTAGACTTGTCATAAACTACAAGCCTCTAAATTCAGTTTTAGCAGATGACACATATCCAATCCCACATAAAGGAGACTTAATCAGAAGAATTGCAGGGGCAAAAATATTCTCAAAATTTGATCTAAAAGCTGGTTTTTGGCAGGTTGCTATTTGTGAGGAAGATAAATTCAAAACTGCCTTCAGTGTTCCTGCAGGGCATTATGAGTGGAATGTCATGCCCTTCGGACTCAAAAATGCTCCATCCAAATTCCAGAAAGTTATGGATGATATTTTCAAACCATATTTTGATTGGATGATTGTATATATAGATGATGTTTTAATTTTTTCTAGAAATCTTGATGACCATTTTAGACATGTAAATATTTTTATGAACTTAGTCAGAAGAAATGGTCTTGTACTTAGTAAGAAGAAGATGGAATTGTTTCAGACTTCTGTCAAATTTTTGGGACATCAGATTGCTAATGGTCAGATATCTCTACAACAGCATGCAATTGAGTTTGCAGATAAGTTTCCAGATATCCTAAAGGATAAAACACAGCTGCAGAGGTTCCTTGGATGTTTGAATTATGTGAGCAGTTTCTACCAAGACTGTGCTAGTGATAGAAAATTGCTCAATCCAAGAACTGGTAAAAATCCTCCCCCATGGACAGAAAAGCACACCAGGGCAGTTCAGGAGATCAAGGCAAAGGTAAAGTCATTGCCCATTTTGTATATTGCAGATGATGAAGCTTTCAAAATAGTAGAATCTGATGCCAGTGATATAGGTTGGGGTGGAATCTTGAAACAAAAAATTGGTGATGAAGAACAAGTTGTTCAGTTTGCTTCAGGGGTTTGGAACCCAACTGAACAGAAATATTCCGTTATTGAGAGAGAGGTAAAAGCTGCTTGGAATTCTATCAGCAAATTTGCAGTTTATCTTATTAATAAATCCTTTCTCCTCAGAACAGATGCCTCAGCCTTGAAGAAAGTCCTGTCCAAAGACATAAAGAAACCAGAAGAAGCAAAGTTTGCCAGATGGCAAGCATTATTTGCAAATTTTGACTTCTCTGTAGAACACATTAAAGGAGAACAAAACTGCCTCCCTGATTTTCTTAGCAGAGAATATCTTGAAAAAGATATTGCACAAGTCATGATGATCGTCACCGAATGGGATCCAAGTCAGAAATGTGAAGTTCTGCGGACTATCCCAGATAATCAAGACTGGGAAACATACAAGAACAGCTGGAAGCCTACATGGCAACTACGGAATACAAAAGTCCTTGATGCAGATCTCCAGCCACACACAGATCTACAACATTATGTACCAGAAAGAAAGATATATCCAAAAGGAAGAAAATGGATCCATGATATGATATACACTAAAACAAAGGCTGATGCAAGAACAGCAAGGGACGCTTTAGAATCAAATTTTCATGACATTGGACGAATTGGCCACCAAGGCGACAGCAATACCAGAACATATGGGGCATATTTCTGTATTTATCGTACAAGAGATTTATGGGAAAATCTTTCACATATCCAACCAGGAGCAAGATGGCCAAGAAATGACCCAAAGATAATATTCCCAGACACAGTTTACAATTTCCAGGATTATAAGAAATTATGGTGGGATTTTATGAATGTAGATGATAAAACTGACACCCACTATACAAAGTTAAAATTCAGCACAATGGCAGCCTCACAGAATAATCGTCAATGTGAATGGTTCAGAAACTGGTGGACAGATTACGGCGTCAACATAACAGCTATGGATCCTGTGTACCATGAAGGCTTTCAGAGAAGACACTGTCAGAAGTGTTTTGATTATAATATTGGAGATTGCTATCATCGCATCTACAATACAGTCAAAGAAATGACAGTCAAAGAATGGGACCCATTCCATATGACTAATTATGCTCTCCATGAATATATGGTAGATCATTTAGAATGGTGCGTGCTAACCAAAGTGCAACATCAGATCATACTGGGAAAACCAATGATAGTCCGGCGAATATATACCAAGGCATGTGATGACTTGCTTTACAAGAGGGAGAGATTCCCTGACTTTACTTTATTATGAATAAGTACCAGTCACAAGGGCTTAATTGTGACCAGTGTTCCCGTGGGCTTTACTGTTCAAAAGCCTCCACAGTGTAAATATTCCCTCCTAGTCTTTTCTCGTGGACTTTTGGTACAAAAGTATCCACTGTGTAAATCTAATTTTTCAGAATTTGTCACATGCATTACCCGAAAGCAAATGATTCGGGCTGGCCCGAATATTTGTGCGGACGTTGCTTTGATAAAAGGCTGGAAATGTAATGATTCCGTAAGTCTTTTCAGTCTGAGGAACAGTAATGTTTGTCCCCCCTTCTATGGCTATATAAAGAAGGGTAAGGCTCATTTGAAGGCATCGGGTCTTAGAGTTATCGGGTCTTAGAGTTATCGAGTCTTAGTCTTGAGTGTGTTTGAGTCGAGTATTCTCCTGCTCTGCATCTGCGGATATTCAATCCGATCTGCTTGCATCACGAGTAATTACTCAAAGTCCTTAAGTTGATTCGAGAAGCCTGCGTATCAGTGTGCTCGGCACTGGTAAGAACCTAAAGTGGCCGGATCATTAGAAGAGTCAAGTCTGTTTGGTGTGTAAAATCTGATTCTGATATAGAGCCTAGATCTTGCCAGAAGCCTCTGGTAGTAACTTGCTTATGATTAAGCTGTGAAAAGTCCAGAAAATGCAAGACTAGTCTGTTTCTAGAAGGAATCATTCCCTGTAAATTCTCTGTAAAAGCTCTGTGAGCATTCTGTAAGAAATTTTCATTCTGAAATAAAATGAGTATTCCATTTTCATCTCTGAGTACCTTTGTGCATCTATAAAAAGTCCGCTGTGATAGTAGTTCTCTCTGAGCTTTCGTCCGAAGTTCGTAGGAAGTTCGCCAAAGGATCGAAGGGACGCCAAGACCGTGTAAGGCAAGGAAGCCGTTGAAAAAGGTCGCTAGTGCGAGAAAGATCTGAGTAGGTTCACCACTAGTTCACCAGGAGTTGGCTATCAGAAAGAAATTACAGACACAGAGAAAGAGCAAGCTTGTGACAGAAGCCCCTGCTAGAAATTGGTATTATAGCATAGCATCACGGCAACGGTCAATGCTTTCTAATAATTAATCATTATTGATCGCAGGCATCTCCCATTCCCCTCTCCTGGGATGTTCCAGCTGGAAGAAAGGATGGAAATATTTCACTAGCTTCCGACATTCCGGCAAATCTACCTCCCCCTACCTTCAAAGTAACACAGCTAACTCAGTTATTTGCAGCCAAAGGCCTATCCCAGGACGAGATGGTTACATTGTCAGGTATATCCTCAGACCTGCAAATTATTAATATGTCGATGCTAGTAGATGCTAATAATGGTTGAGCAAAAGCATATGTCGAGTAAAATCATGTTTGTGTTGTTTGGGCAAATGCAGGAGCACACACAATTGGTGTCTCCCGTTGCACTTCATTCGTCAGTAGGCTCTACAATTTCAACCGCAACAATACGACGGACCCGTCCCTTGATCCGACATATGCTCAGATACTGAAGCAGAGCTGTCCCAAAGGCAGCCCCAGCAACGCCAACACGACCGTGGTCATGCATCCTCAAACGCCACTTATCCTGGACAACTTGTATTACAACGACGTTGTAGCTAAGCGTGGCCTGTTTACATCCGATGCAACTCTGCTTACAGATCCAAACACCAATTCCAGTGTGACTGCAAACTCGGGCCTTAACTTGGTAGGATGGCAGGAAAAATTTGCTGCCACAATGATAAAAATGGGAGACATTAATGTATTGACTGGCAACCAGGGAGGAGTCCGGGCCAACTGCAGGGGTGCCAACAGTTAAAATAGATTGGAAATTTCGCTTTCGTTGGCTTAAAATTTGCAAGTTTTGCATTTCTCGACGATTAAATGACGTGTTTCTTTTAACAGCGTGTACTGGCTGATACGTTTCTTTTCATAAAATAATAAATTATAGTAAGAATTCTTTTGTCAATTTTGGGGTTCTTATTGGAATTGGGACTCTAATGATTTTCTTATCTAAACGTTTAAGATATAATATATCATATATGATTTAGGTAAGTTTGATTCGAAAAATTATTTTAGGTTATAATATATAATATAAAGTTTAGGTTTTAAGTTATTTTAATTTAAGTTTTACTTTTAGTATTAATATTAAAGTAATAGTAGTAATATAAAAAGTAATCGTAATAATAATGGGTAAGATTGATTACTAATTTATTATTAATAAAATATAAGTATAATATTTATAATATTTAATATATAATAATTTTTATTACTATTTTATTATATTAATATTAATTTAAAAACTTTTATGATATATAATATAGATTTAAATTATTTTAATTTTAATTTTAATATTTATAATTAATCTTAATATTAATTAAGATGAGAATATTACTTTTAATATTATTATTATTTGTATTAATTTAAATATTAATTATTATTATTAATAACATATATTATGGTCAATAATTATAGTCACATTGTGATGAATATTGTCTTTCGTAGAATGTCATATTATGGTCAAAGTTGTCTCAATATGAAAATCAACCACGGTCCAAATGCACATTTAGTATTAACAGCAAATATTAATAAAATTTAATTTATAATAAATTTTATTATATTAATATTAATAATTATTTTTTAAAACTCTAATAATATATAATATAAATATAAATTTAAGTTATTTTAATTTTAATTTTAATAATTAATGTTTATTTAAATATTAATAATAATAATAATAATAATTAATATGAATATTAATATTAGTTGTAATATGGTCAATATTTGTAATAATTTTAATATTAATTATTATTATTAATAAAATTAAGCAATATTATCATGGTCAATAACTATAGTCATATTGTGATTAAGATTGTCTTTCGGTTCAATGCCACATTACAATAATTATGGTCATCCATGTTCAACCATGGTCCATTGTCGCATTGTGCCAAAGATTGTCTCAATATGAAAATTAACCATGGTCAACTATGGTCCAACGTCACATTATGACAAATATTGTCTCAATGTGAAAATCAACCATTGTCAACAATGGTCCAATGTCACATTATGACAAATATTGTTTGAATATGAAAATCAATCATGGTCAACTATCGTCCCATGTTACATTATGACAAGGATTATGTCAATATGAAAATCAACCATGGTTAACTATGGTCAAACATGTTTATTTTAGAGTTTATAATATCTATTCAAACATCACATTGTGAAAAAGATTGTCTCAATATCAAAATCAATCATAGTCAACCATGGTTAATTATGTTCAATCATCGTCAATCATTGTCAATATGAAAATCAACCATGGTCCAACATCACAATGTGACAAATATTGTCTCAATATGAAAATGAAACATGGTCAACACACATCGACCATGGTTAACCATGCTCAACCATAGTCCAACAATGCATAGTGACAAATACTGTCTAAATATGAAAACCAAATATGGTCAATCATGGTCAACTAGGGTTAACCATGGTCAATAACCATGGTCACATTTTGACGAAGATTGTCTCTTCCTCCAACGTTACATTATGACAACCATGGTCTTCGATGGTCAACCATGGTCCAAAGTTGCATTATGACAAATATTGTCTCAATATGAGAATCAATCATGGTCAACTGTGATCCAATGTTGCATTGTGAGAAATATTGTCTCAATATGAAAATAAATCGTGAATAACCATGGTCCAATGTCACATTGTGACAATAATTGTGTCAATATGAAAATCAACCATAGTCAATGATGGTCAACCATGTTCATTTTAGGGTTTATATACCTTGGGTTTATAATCCTTCGGGTTTTGAGTATTGATCCCTTGCATTTATTAGTCCCTTTAGTTTATAATATCAATAACTTGGGTTTATAATCATGGTCAACCATGGTCCAATGTCACATTGTGACAAACTTTATCTTGATATGAAAATCAATGATGTCCATCCATCGTCAACCATTGTCATATATGATCAACCATGGTCGAATGTCACATTGTAACAAATATTTTCTCAATATGAAAATCAACCATGCTCATCCATCTTCAACCATAGTCAACCATGGTCAAGTGTCACATTGTGACAAAGATTGTCTCAAAATGAAAATAATCCATGGTAAATCATGGTAAACCATGGTCCAATGTCACATTGTGACTATTAGCTCACTACATGTTGTTGATTTTCAAAGAGTGGAAGTAAGCTCGGTCCTTGGTTTCTTGCTCAGAAGAGGTCTGCACCGGCTATCGTCCTCCCTCTCCTTCACCTTGCTTACTCCCTTTCATCCCGCTGCCTTCGTTTTTCCCTTGACTTCTGCCGATGCGATATTGCGATGCAATTTAATCACTATCGCAAATCGCATCCATGTGTGTATAAAGTTACACCCCTTGACTTCCGTCGATGCGATATTGTGATGTGATCCGATTGCACATCGCACATCGCTTGATCCAACGGTCCCTGCCGCAAATAGCCTGCCCATTTCCTCTGCACCGTCTGATCTACTCTACTGCGATCGAACGACATTCACACCTCCCACGCCCATAAGCTGCGCATGCATTAGCTCACGGGGAAAACGGTTTCTATCCTGTCCCATCTGCCACGCATCGCCTGATGACTTGCATCACTCGCCCGCGTACCTTTACCACTCACCCGCCAAAAGCAATGCGATACATACCACTTACCGCCCATTTTACCATCCCCACTCATTATCTCCCATGCTACTCTTCCACCTGATGGCCGTTGGATCTGTCCCCCCGCGATTTGACGTCTCACGTTTGTTTGCTCCCGTTTCCTCCCAATATCTCTCGGTGAGCCATATCTGCCGTCTGTCTACGCAATCCGATGGCCAATCTTCCTCTTCATTCGCCCATACTGTCCATGACCATAGCCATTTCATACTCTTGAAAGGACGAAGGTGGCCAGTGTTCGGTACTCAGTGCATTTCATCTCCAACAACCACATTCAAGAAACAAGATGGTCGAGAAGAAAAAGGACATGCCTCGAGTAGATCACAACATTTACCAGTTATGGAACTTCTTCCATACTACACTCCACTTGCTCGAGAAGGACAACAGAGCACCAGAGAACGTCAAATTCATTCATTAAAGCAAGCAGATTGTAGCAGAGACTCCATCAGAGAGTTAAAGTGGTTGGTGGTCCATTATGACCCCTCCATGCATAGAACAACAGAATATCTTTGCAATAAAACTCTATATATACGCATAAAACAAATGTAATTAGGGGGGATGGGTTGATGGTTATTGTTTTGATGTAAGGTTCAACTTCTGGAGACTGTAACTACCTTGATACTTGCAGCGTCTGGTCTTCATTTTCAGCTAATACAAGCTTCTTTTGTTGTTAATTACTCACTTTCCATTTCTACTCTGTTCTAGGCTGTGCCTATTACGCATTTGTTCATGTGCTCTTGATATTTAGCATTAGATGGGTTGTCATCCCACCTCTGTGTTGAAGTCTAGTATGTATCATTGAATGTGTTATGCAGGTTTCGTTTAACTTAGTGCCAAAGAGCTGTCATCCTATCTGTGCATTAGGAAATAGATTTGCAAACCTTTTTACTGGTTGCAGTCGGCCATCACATGGTCTTGTGCATCTACTTGTGTGGTCAGTATTCGCCATGTTCACCTAATTCCTTAAACTGTGAGTAATTGGTGGTCTAAAGGCTTTTAGTCTACGTGTATTCACCCATGTTCGGAGTTAAGCATAGTAGAAGTGGTTATCTAGCTTGAACAAGCATCATTCCTTCCATTCACACATTTCCCACATCATGTTGAGTTTTTGTAATGTTCCCGAGCATCTCCGAGATGCAACCTAGGAGAGTTTCTTGGGGTGATAACATTAAATGGTGCCGTTGCTGGGGAGAGGAGATTGAAGCTCAGCTTCCCTGGGAGAACGACACAGTTCCAGATTTTGATGATAGGAAAAGTCTGGGCACATTTCCGGTTGTAATCATCTATCTAGCGACTCTACTGGAGAACCAACCTTTGGCGACTCCACAGCACAGTCCTGGCTCAGTTTGTGAGGCATACTCGAAGATATCCTCAGAAATCACCAGCTAAACTAGTGTCTGACCCTAAGAAGATTATCAAATCGAAGAAAATATCATAGAAAGGAGCATCAGGATCAGGTAAGCCCGAAAAATCATATGTGTCTCTACAAGATGAGGTTTTAGTTGAGAATACACAGTTTGAGGATCTAGAGCCTAGCATTGCTAGTGAACAATCACTTTCAAAGACTCATAAAGCTCCTTGTTCGTTTAGTTCCCAGATGAGAGCATACAAAGAGGGGGCGAATTACAAACCTTCTCTACCTGATAAGATCAAATGCCCTAAACTCTTTGAGGTAGAGAATCAATTCAACCCAATTTTGAAGATCTTTGATGAACTGGCTGACAGGCCAGGCGAGAGAAGGGGAATCAATTTTTCTAGCCCAGTAAATGGGGTGGTTTTTGAAGATTTATGTTGTTTAAGGCTTTCGAGCTTTAATAATTGTAAGCGTGTTCTTTTACAGGTTTTAGTGTAGACTTAATTAGACTCCATGCCCAATGCAATACTAGGCAAATATTTTTAAGTTTATTTTGTATGAAGGCATTGGTCTGTAGTTCTTGAGACCTCACAGGGAGGATCTCATCCCGAGAAGGAGCCAGTGTTAGCTCTGCTACATGTTGCTAATTTTCAAAGAGTGGAAGTAAGCTCGGTCCTTGGTTTCTTGCTCAAAAGAGGTCCGCACCGGCTATCGTCCTCCTTCTCCTTCACCTTGCTTACATCCTTTCACCCTGCTGCCTCCGTTTTTCCATTGACTTATGTCGATGCGATATTGCGATGTGATTTAATCGCTATCGCAAATCGCATCCATGTGTGTATAAAGTTACGCCCCTTGACTTCCGCCGATGCAATATTGCGATGCGATCTGATCGCACATCGCACATCGCCCGATCCAACGGTCCCCGCCGCAAATAACCTGCTCGTTTCGTCCGTATCGTTCGATCTACTCTGCCGCAATTGGACGACATTTGCACCTCCCGCGCCCATAAGTTGCCCATGCGTTAGCCAGCGGGGAAAGCAGTTTCTGTCCTATCCCGTCCGGCACGCGTCCCCCGATGACTCGGATTGCTCGCTCGCGTACCTTTACCGCTCACCCACCAAAAGCGGTGCAAATCATACCGCTTACCGCCCATTTTACCGTCCCCACTCATTATCTCCCGTGCTACTCTTCCGCCCGATGCCCGTCGAATTTGTACCCCTGCGATCTGACGGCTCACTTTTGTTTGCTCCGGTTTCCTCCCGATTTCTCTCACTGAGCCATATCCGTCATCTGTCTGCGTGATTCGACGGCCAATCTTCCTCTTCATTCGCCCATACTGTCAATGACCATAGCCATTTCATACTCTTGAAAGAACGAAGGTGGCCAGTGTTCGATACCTAGCGCATTTCATCTCCAACAACTGCATTCAAGAAACAGGATGGCCGAGAAGAAAAAGGACATGCCTCGAGCAGATCACAACATTTACCAGTTATGGAACTTCTTCCATACTATACTCCACCTACTCGAGAAGGACAACAGAGCACCAAAGAATGTTAAATTCATTCATTAAAGCAAGCAGATTGTAGCAGAGACTCCATTAGAGAGTTAAAGTGGTTGGTGCTCCATTATGAACCCTCCATGCATAGAACAATAGAATATATTTGTAATCAAACTCTATATATATGGAGAAAACATATATAATTAGGGGGGGTGGGTTGATGGTTTTTGTTTTGATGTAAGGTTCAACTTCTGGAGATTGTAACTACCTTGATACTTGCAGCGTCTGGTCTTCACTTTCAGCTAATACAAGCTTCTTTTGTTGTTAATTGCTCACTTTCCATTTCTACTCCGTTCTAGGCTGTGCCTGTTACGCATTTGTTCATGTGCTCTTGATATTTAGCATTAGATGGGTTGTCATCCCACCTCTGTGTTGAAGTCTAGTATGTATCATTGAATGTGTTATGTAGGTTTCTATTAACTTAGTGCCAAAGAGCTGTCATCCTATCTGTGCATTAGGAAATAGATTTGCAGACCTTTTTACTGGTTGCAGTCTGACATCACATGGTCTTGTGCATCTTCTGGTGTGGTCAGTATTCTCCATGTTCACCTAATTCCTTAAACTGTGAGTAATTAGTGGTCTAAACCCTTTTAGTCTAGGGGTATTCACCCATGTTTGGAGTTAAGCATAGTAGAAGTGGTTATCTGGCTTAAACAAGCATCATTCCTTCCATTCACCCATTTCGCACATCATGTTGACTTTTTGTAATGTTCCCGAGCATCTCCAAGATATAACCTAGGAGAGTTTCTTGGGGTGATAACATTAAATGGTGCCGTTGCTGGGGAGAGGAGATTGAAGCTAAGCTTCCCTGAGAGAACGACACAGTTCCAGATTTTGATGATAGACAAAGTCTACGCACATTTCTGGTTGTAATCATCTATCTGGTGACTCTACTAGAGAACCAACATTTGGCGACTCCACAGCGCAGTCCTAGCTCAGTTTGTGAGGCATACTCGAAGAAATCCTCAGAAATCACCAGCTCAACCAGTGCCTGACCCTGAGAAGATTGTCAAATGAAAGAAAATATCATAGAAAGGAGCATCAGGAACAGGTAAGCCCGAGAAATTGTATGTGTCTCTGCAAGATGAGGTTTTAGTTGAGAATACACAGTTTGAGGATCTAGAGCCTAGCATTGCTAGTGAACAATCACTTTCAAAGACTCATAAAGCTCCTTGTTCGTTTAGTTCTCGGATGAGAGCATACAAAGAGGGGGCGAATTACAAACCTTCTCTACCTGATAAGATCAAATGCCGTAAACTCTTTGATGTAGAGGATCAATTCAACCCAATTTTGAAGATCTTTGATGAACTGGCTGACAGGCCAGGCGAGAGAAGGGGAATCAATTTTTCTAGCCCAGTAGATGGGGTGGTTTTTGAAGATTTATGTTGTTTAAGGCTTTCAAGCTTTAATGATTGTAAGCGTTACAGGTTTTAGCGTAGACTTAATTAGACTCCATGCCCAATGCAATACTAGGCAAATATTTTTAAGTTTATTTTGTATGAAGGCATTGGTCTATAGTTCTTGACACCTCACAGGGAGGATCTCATCCGCAGAAGGAGCCAGTGTTAGCTCTGCTACATGTTGCTGATTTTCAAAGAGTGGAAGTAAGCTCGGTCCTTGGTTTCTTGCTCAAAAGAGGTCTGCACCGGCTATCGTCCTCCTTCTCCTTCACCTTGCTTACTTCCTTTCATCCTGTTGCCTCCATTTTTCCCTTGACTTATGCCGATGCGATATTGCGATGTGATTTAATCGCTATCGCAAATCGCATCCATGTGTGTATAAAGTTACGCCCCTTGACTTCCGCCGATGCAATATTGCGATGCGATCTGATCGCACATCGCACATCGCCCGATCCAACGGTCCCCGCCGCAAATAACCTGCCCGTTTCGTCTGCACCGTTCGATCTACTCTGCCGCGATTGGATGACATTTGTACCTCCCGCGCCCATAAGTTCCCCACTCGTTAGCCAGTGGGGAAAGCAGTTTCTGTCCTATCCAGTCCGCCATGCGTCCCCCGATGACTCGGATTGCTTACCCGCGTACCTTTACCGCTCACCCACCAAAAGCGGTGCAAGACATACCGCTTACCGCCCATTTTACCGTCCCCACTCATTATCTCTCGTGCTACTCTTCCGCCCGATGCCCGTCAAATTTGTCCCCTTGCGATCTGACGGCTCACGTTTGTTTGCTCCCATTTCCTCCCGATTTCTCTCACTGAGCCATATCCATCGTCTGTCTGCGTGATTCGACGGCCAATCTTCCTCTTCATTTGCCCATACTTTCCATGACCATAGCCATTTCATACTCTTGAAAGGACGAAGGTCGCCAGTGTTCGATACCTGGCGCATTTCATCTCCAACAACTGCATTCATGAAACAAGATGGCCAAGAATTAAAAGGACATGCCTCGAGCAGATCACAACATTTACCAGTTATGGAACTTCTTCCATACTACACTCCACCTACTCGAGAAGGACAACTGAGCACCAGAGAACGTCAAATTCATTCATTAAAGCAAGCAGATTGTAGCAGAGACTCCATCAGAGAGTTAAAGTGGTTGGTGGTCCATTATGAACCCTCCACGCATAGAACAATAGAATATATTTGTAATCAAACTCTATATATATTGAGAAAACAGATGTAATCAGGGGGGATGGGTTGATGGTTGTTGTTTTGATGTAAGGTTCAACTTCTGGAGAATATAACTACCTTGATACTTGCAGTGTCTAGTCTTCATTTTCAGCTAATACAAGCTTCTTTTGTTGTTAATTGCTCACTTTCCATTTCTACTCTATTCTAGGTTGTGCCTATTACGCATTTGTTCATGTGCTCTTGTTAGATGGGTTGTCATCCCACCTCTGTGTTGAAGTCTAGTATGTATCATTGAATGTGTTATGCAGGTTTCTACTAACTTAGTGCCAAAGAGCTGTCATCCTATCTGTGCATTAGGAAATAGATTTGCAGACCTTTTTACTGGTTGCAGTCGGCCATCGCATGGTCTTGTGCATATGCTGGTGTGGTCAGTATTCTCCATGTTCACCTAATTCCTTAAACTGTGAGTAATTGGTGGTCTAAAGCCTTTTAGTCTAGGGGTATTCACCCATGTTTGGATTTAAGCATAGTAGAAGTGGTTATCTGGCTTGAACAAGAATCATTCCTTCCGTTCACCCATTTCCCACATCATGTTGAGTTTTTGTAATGTTCCCGAGCATCTCCTAGATACAACCTAGGAGAGTTTCTTGGGGTGATAACATTAAATGGTGCCATTGCTGGGGAGAGGAGATTGAAGCTCAGCTTCCCTGGGAGAACGACAGAGTTCTGGATTTTGATGATAGACAAAGTCTGGGCACATTTCTGGTTGTAACCATCTATCTGGCGACTCTACTGGAGAACCAACCTTTGGCGACTCCACAGCATAGTCCTGGCTCAGTTTGTGAGGCATACTCGAAGAAATCCTCAGAAATCACCAGCTGAACCAGTGCCTGACCCTGAGAAGATTGTCAAATCGAAGAAAATATCATAGAAAGGAGCATCAGGATCAGGTATGCCCAAGAAGTCGTATGTGTCTTTGCAAGATGAGGTTTTAGTTGAGAATACACAGTTTGAGGATCTAGAGCCTAGCATTGCTAGTGAATAATCACTTTCAAAGACTCGTAAAGCTCCTTGTTTGTTTAGTTCCCAGATGAGAGCATACAAAGAGGGGGCGAAATACAAACCTTCTCTACCTGATAAGATCAAATGCCCTAAACTCTTTGAGGTAGAGGATCAATTCAACAGAATTTTGAAGATCTTTGATGAACTGGCTGACAGGCTAGGCGAGAGAAGGGGAATCAATTTTTCTAGCCTAGTAAATGGGGTGGTTTTTGAAGATTTATGTTGTTTAAGGCTTTCGAGCTTTAATGATTGTAAGCGTGTTCTTTTACAAGTTTTAGCGTAGACTTAATTAGACTCCATGCCCAATGCAATACTAGGAAAATATTTTTAAGTTTATTTTGTATGAAGGCATTGGTCTGTAGCTCTTGATACCTCACAGGGAGGATCACATCCCCAGAAGGAGCCAGTGTTAGCTCTGCTACATGTTGTTGATTTTCAAAGAGTGGAAGTAAGCTCGGCCCTTGGTTTCTTGCTCAAAAGAGGTCTGCATCGGCTATCGTCCTCCTTCTCCTTCACCTTGCTTACTTCCTTTCACCCCGCTGCCTCCGTTTTTCCCTTGACTTATGCTGATGCGATATTGTGATGTGATTTAATCGCTATCGCAAATCGCATCCATGTGTGTATAAAGTTACGCCCCTTGACTTCCGCCGATGCAATATTGCGATGCGATCTGATCGCACATCGCACATCGCCCGATCCAACGGTCCCCACCACAAATAACCTGCTCGTTTCGTCCACACTGTTCGATCTACTCTGTCGCGATTGGACGACATTTGCACCTCCCGTGCCCATAAGTTGCCCACGTGTTAGCCAGCGGGGAAAGCAGTTTCTATCCTATCCCTTCCGCCACGCGTCCCCCGATAACTCGGATTGCTCGCCCGCGTACCTTTACCGCTCACCCACCAAAAGCGGTGCAATACATACCGCTTACCGCCCATTTTACCATCCCCACTCATTATCTCCTGTGCTACTCTTCCGCCTGATGCCCGTCGAATTTGTCCCCCTACGATCTGTCGGCTCACGTTTGTTTGCTCCCGTTTCCTCTCGATTTCTCTCGCTAAGCTATATCCGTCATCTGTCTGCGTGATTCGATGGCCAATCTTCCTCTTCATTCGCCCATACTGTCCATGACCATAGCCATTTCATACTCTCGAAAGGACAAAGGTGGCCAGTGTTTGATACCTGGCGCATTTCATCTCCAACAACTGCATTCAAGAAACAGGATGGCCGAGAAGAAAAAGGACATGCCTCGAGCAGATTACAACATTTACCAGTTATGGAACTTCTTCCATACTACACTCCACCTACTCGAGAAGGACAACAGAGCACCAGAGAACGTCAAATTCATTCATTAAAGCAAGCAGATTGTAGCAAAGACTCCACGCATAGAACAATAGAATCTCTTTGTAATCAAACTCTATATATATTGAGAAAACAGATGTAATCAGGGGGGATGGGTTGATGGTTGTTGTTTTGATGTAAGGTTCAACTTCTGGAGACTGTAACTACCTTGATACTTGTAGTGTCTAGTCTTCATTTTCAGCTAATACAAGCTTCTTTTGCTGTTAATTGCTCACTTTCCATTTCTACTCTGTTCTAGACTGTGCCTGTTATGCATTTGTTCATGTGCTCTTGATATTTAGCATTAGAGGGGCTGTCATCCCACCTCTGTGTTGAATTCCAGTATGTATCATTGAATGCGCTATGCAGGTTTCTGTTAGCTTAGTGCCAGAGAGCTGTCATCCTGTCTGTGCATTAGGAAATAGATTTGGAGACCTTTTTACTGGTTGCAGCCGACCATCACATGGTCTTGTGCATCTGTTGGTGTGGTCAGTATTCTCCATGTTCACCTAATTCCTTAAACTGTGAGTAATTTGTGGTCTAAAGCCTTGTAGTCTGGGGATGTTCACGCATGTCTGGAGTTAAGCATAGTAGACATTGTTATCTGGCTTGAACAAGCATCATTCCTTCCATTCACCCATTTCCCACTCACCCGCCCACGTACCTTTACCACTCACCTGCCAAAAGTGATGCAAATCATACCGCTTACCACCCATTTTACCATCCCCACTCATTATCTCCCATGCTACTCTTCCGCTCGATGCCCATCGAATTTGTCCCCTTGCAATCTGACGGCTCACTTTTGTTTGCTCCCGTTTCCTCCCGATTTCTCTCGCTGAGCCATATCCATCATCTGTCTGCGTGATTTGACTGCCAATCTTCCTCTTCATTCGCCCATACTGTCCATGACCATAGCCATTTCATACTCTTGAAAGGACGAAGGTGGCCAGTGTTCGATACCTGGCACATTTCATCTCCAACAACTGCATTCAAGAAACAGGATGGCCGAGAAGAAAAAGGACATGCCTCGAGCAGATCACAACATTTACCAGTTATGGAACTTCTTCCATACTACACTCCACCTACTCGAGAAGGACAACAGAGCACCAGAGAACGTTAAATTCATTCATTAAATCAAGCAGATTGTAGCAGAGACTCCATCAGAGAGTTAAAGTGGTTGGTGCTCCATTGTGAACCCTCCATGCATAGAACAATAGAATATCTTTGTAATAAAACTCTATATATATGGAGAAAACATATATAATCAGGGGGGATGGGTTGATGGTTTTTGTTTTGATGTAAGGTTCAACTTCTGGAGACTGTAACTACCTTGATACTTGCAGTGTCTGGTCTTCATTTTCAGCTAATACAAGCTTCTTTTGTTGTTAATTGCTCACTTTCCATTTCTACTCCATTTTAGGCTATGCCTGTTACGCATTTGTTCATGTGCTCTTGATATTTAGCATTAGATGGGTTGTCATCCCACCTCTGTGTTGAATTCTAGTACGTATCATTGAATGTGTTATGTAGGTTTCTATTAACTTAGTGCCAAAGAGTTGTCATCCTATCTGTGCATTAGGAAATAGATTTGCAGACCTTTTTACTGGTTGCAGTCGGCCATCACATGGCCTTGTGCATCTACTGGTGTGGTCAGTATTCTCTATGTTCACCTAATTCCTTAAACTGTGAGTAATTAGTGGTCTAAAGCCTTTTAGTCTAGGGGTATTCACCCATGTTTGGAGTTAAGCATAGTAGAAGTGGTTATCTGGCTTGAACAAGCATCATTCCTTCCATTCACCCATTTCGCACATCATGTTGAGTTTTTGTAATGTTCTCGAGCATCTTCGAGATACAACCTAGGAGAGTTTCTTGGGGTGATAACATTAAATGGTGCCGTTGCTGGGGAGAGGAGATTGAAGCTAAGCTTCCCTGGGAGAACGACACAGTTCCAGATTTTGATGATAGACAAAGTCTGGGCACATTTCTGGTTGTAATCATCTATCTGGCGACTCTACTGGAGAACCAACCTTTGGCGACTCCACAACATAGTCCTAGCTCAGTTTGTGAGGCATACTCGAAGAAATCCTCAGAAATCACCAGTTGAACCAGTGCCTGACCCTGAGAAGATTGTCAAATCAAAGAAAATATCATAGAAAGGAGCATCAGGATCAGGTAAGCCCGAGAAATCGTATGTGTCTCTGCAAGATGAGGTTTTAGCTGAGAATACACTGTTCGAGGATCTAGAGCCTAGCATTGCTAGTGAACAATCACTTTCAAAGACTCATAAAGCTCCTTGTTCGTTCAGTTCTCGGATGAGAGCATACAAAGAGGGGGCGAATTACAAACCTTCTCTACCTGATAAGATCAAATGCCCTAAACTCTTTGATGTAGAGGATCAATTTAACCCAATTTTGAAGATCTTTGATGAACTGGCTGACAGGCCAGGTGAGAGAAGGGGAATCAATTTTTCTAGCCCAGTAGATGGGGTAGTTTTTAAAGATTTATGTTGTTTAAGGCTTTCAAGCTTTAATGATTGTAAGCATGTTCTTTTACAGGTTTTAGCGTAGACTTAATTAGACTCCATGCCCAATGCAATACTAGGCAAATATTTTTGAGTTTATTTTGTATGAAGGCATTGGTATATAGCTCTTGAGACCTCACAGGGAGGATCTCATCTACAGAAGGAGCCAGTGTTAGCTTTTCTACATGTCGCTGATTTTCAAAGAGTGGAAGTAAGCTAGGTCCTTGGTTTCTTGCTCAAAAGAGGTCTGCATCGGCTACCGTCCTCCTTCTCCTTCACCTTGCTTACTTCCTTTCATCCTATTGCCTCCATTTTTCCCTTGACTTATGCTGATGCGATATTGCGATGTGATTTAATCGCTATCGCAAATCGCATCCATGTGTGTATAAAGTTACACCCATTGACTTCCGCCGATGCAATATTGCGATGCGATCTGATCGCACATCGCACGTCACCCGATCCAACGGTCCCCGCCGCAAATAACCTGCCCGTTTCATCTGCACCATTCGATCTACTCTGCCGCGATTGGATGACATTTGCACCTCCCGCGCCCATAAGTTTCCCACGTGTTAGCCAGTGGGGAAAGCAGTTTCTGTCCTATCCAGTCTGCCATGCGTCCCCCGATGACTCAGATTGCTTACCCACGTACCTTTACCGCTCACCCACCAAAAGCGGTGCAAGACATACCGCTTACCACCCATTTTACCGTCCCCACTCATTATCTCCCGTGCTACTCTTCCGCCCGATGCCCGTCGAATTTGTCCCCTTGCGCTCTGATGGCTCACGTTTGTTTGCTCCCATTTCCTCCCGATTTCTCTCACTGAGCCATATCCGTCGTCTATTTGCGTGATTCGACGGCCAATCTTCCTCTTCATTCGCCCATAATTTCCATGACCATAGCCATTTCATACTCTCGAAAGGACGAAGGTGGCCAATGTTCGATACCTGGCGCATTTCATCTCCAACAACTGCATTCAAGAAACAAGATGGCCAAGAATTAAAAGGACATGCCTCGAGCAGATCACAACATTTACCAGTTATGGAACTTCTTCCATACTACACTCCACCTACTCGAGAAGGACAACTGAGCACCAGAGAGCGTCAAATTCATTCATTAAAGCGAGCAGATTGTAGCAGAGACTCCATCAGAGAGTTAAAGTGGTTGGTGGTCCATTATGAACCCTCCACGCATAGAACAATAGAATATCTTTGTAATCAAACTCTCTATATATTGAAAAAACAGATGTAATCAGGGGGGATGGGTTGATGGTTGTTGTTTTGATGTAAGGTTCAACTTCTGGAGACTATAACTACCTTGATACTTGCAGCTTCTAGTCTTCATTTTCAGCTAATACAAGCTTCTTTTGTTGTTAATTGCTCACTTTCCATTTCTACTCTGTTCTAGGCTGTGCCTGTTACGCATTTGTTCATGTGCTCTTGTTAGATGGGTTGTCATCCCACCTCTGTGTTGAAGTCTAGTATGTATCATTGAATGTGTTATGCAGGTTTCTATTAACTTAGTGCCAAAGAGCTATCATCCTATCTGCGCATTAGGAAATAGATTTGCAGACCTTTTTACTGGTTGCAGTCGGCCATCACATGGTCTTGTGCATCTGCTGGTGTGGTCAGTATTCTCCATGTTCACCTAATTCCTTAAATTGTGAGTAATTGGTGGTCTAAAGCCTTTTAGTCTACGGGTATTCACCCATGTTTGGATTTAAGCATAGTAGAAGTGGTTATCTGGCTTGAACAAGCATCATTCCTTCCATTCACCCATTTCCCACATCATGTTGAGTTTTTGTAATGTTCCCGAGCATCTCCTAGATACAACCTAGGAGAGTTTCTTGGGGTGATAACATTAAATGGTGCCATTGCTGGGGAGAGGAGATTGAAGCTCAGCTTCCCTAGGAGAACGACACAGTTCCATATTTTGATGATAGACAAACTCTGGGCACATTTCTGGTTGTAACCATCTATCTGGCGACTCTACGGGAGAACCAACCTTTGGCGACTCCACAGCATAGTCCTGGCTCAGTTTGTGAGGCATACTCGAAGAAATCCTCAGAAATCACCAGCTGAACCAGTGCCTGACCCTGAGAAGATTGTCAAATCGAAGAAAATATCATAGAAAGGAGCATCAGGATCAGGTAAGCCCGAGAAATCGTATGTGTCTTTGCAAGATGAGGTTTTAGTTGATAATAAACAGCTTGAGGATCTAGAGCCTAGCATTTCTAGTGAACAATCACTTTCAAAGACTCATAAAGGTCCTTGTTCGTTTAGTTCCCAGATGAGAGCATACAAAGAGGGGGCGAAATACAAACCTTCTCTACCTGATAAGATCAAATGCCCTAAACTCTTTGAGGTAGAGGATCAATTCAACTGAATTTTGAAGATCTTTGATGAACTGGCTGATAGGCCAGGCGAGAGAAGGGGAATCAATTTTTCTAGCCCAGTAAATGGGGTGGTTTTTGAAGATTTATGTTGTTTAAGGCTTTCAAGCTTTAATGATTGTAAGCATGTTCTTTTATAGGTTTTAGCGTAGACTTAATTAGACTCCATGCCCAATGCAATACTAGGCAAATATTTTTAAGTTTATTTTGTATGAAGGCATTGGTCTGTAGCTCTTGATACCTCACAGGGAGGATCTCATCCCCAGAAGGAGCCAGTGTTAGCTCTACTACTTGTTGTTGATTTTCAAAGAGTGGAAGTAAGCTCGGTCCTTGGTTTCTTGCTCAAAAGAGGTCTGCATCGGCTATCGTCCTCCTTCTCCTTCACCTTGCTTACTTCCTTTCACCCCGCTGCCTCCGTTTTTCCCTTGACTTATGCTGATGCGATATTGTGATGTGATTTAATCGCTATCGCAAATCGCATCCATGTGTGTATAAAGTTACTTCCCTTGACTTCTGCAGATGCAATATTGCGATGTGATCTGATCGCACATAGCACATCGCCCGATCCAACGGTCCCCGCCGCAAATAACCTGCTCGTTTCGTCCGCACCGTTCGATCTACTCTGTCGCGATTGGATGACATTTGCACCTCCCGTGCCCATAAGTTTCCCACACATTAGCCAGTGGGGAAAGCAGTTTCTATCCTATCCCTTCCACCACGCGTCCCCCGATAACTCGGATTGCTCGCCCGCGTACCTTTACCGCTCACCCACCAAAAGCGGTGCAATACATACCGCTTACCGCCCATTTTACCATACCCACTCATTATCTCCCATGCTACTCTTCCGCCTGATGCCCGTCGAATTTGTCCCCCTGCGATCTGTCGGCTCACTTTTGTTTGCTCCCGTTTCCTCTCGATTTCTCTCGCTGAGCCATATCCATCGTCTGTCTGCGTGATTTGATGGCCAATCTTCCTCTTCATTCGCCCATACTGTCCATGACCATAGCCATTTCATACTCTCGAAAGGACAAAGGTGGCCAGTGTTCAATACCTGGCGCATTTCATCTCCAACAACTGCATTCAAGAAACAGGATGGCCGAGAAGAAAAAGGACATGCCTCGAGCAGATCACAACATTTACCAGTTATGGAACTTCTTCCATACTACACTCCACCTACTCGAGAAGGACAACAGAGCACCAGAGAACGTCAAATTCATTCATTAAAGCAAGCAGATTGTAGCAAAGACTCCATTAGAGAGTTAAAGTGGTTGGTGGTCCATTATGAACCCTCCACGCATAGAACAATAGAATATCTTTGTAATCAAACTCTATATATATTGAGAAAACAGATGTAATCAGGGGGGATGGGTTGATGGTTGTTGTTTTGATGTAAGGTTCAACTTCTGGAGACTGTAACTACCTTGATACTTGTAGTGTCTAGTCTTCATTTTCAGCTAATACAAGCTTCTTTTGCTGTTAATTGCTCACTTTCCATTTCTACTCTGTTCTAGGCTGTGCCTGTTATGCATTTGTTCATGTGCTCTTGATATTTAGCATTAGACGGGCTGTCATCCCACCTCTGTGTTGAATTCCAGTATGTATCATTGAATGCGTTATGCAGGTTTCTGTTAGCTTAGTGCCAGAGAGCTGTCATCCTGTCTGTGCATTAGGAAATAGATTTGGAGACCTTTTTACTGGTTGCAGCCGGCCATCACATGGTCTTCTGCATCTGTTGGTGTGGTCAGTATTCTCCATGTTCACCTAATTCCTTAAACTGTGAGTAATTTTTGGTCTAAAGCCTTGTAGTCTGGGGATGTTCACGCATGTCTGGAGTTAAGCATAGTAGACATGGTTATCTGGCTTGAACAAGCATCATTCCTTCCATTCACCCATTTCCCACATCATGTTGAGTTTTTGTAATGTTCCTGAGCATCTCCGAGATACACCCTAGGAGAGTTTCTTGGGGTGATAACAGTGACAAATAGTGTCTCAATATCAAAACTAGTCATTGTCAAGCATGGTCAACCATTCTCAACCATGGTCCAACATCGAATTAGGACAATGATTCTATCAGTGTGAAAATCAACCATGGTCAATCATGGTCAATTATCGTCAATACCCATGGTCCAATGTCACATTGTCACAACCATGGTCATCAATGGTCAGCCATGGTCAACCATGGTCAAACTCCGCATTGTGACAAAGATTGTCAATATGAAAATCAACCATAGTCAACCATTGGCAATTAAGGTCAATGCTGGTTAACCATGGTCCAATGTCACTTTTTCACAAAGATTATCTCAATAAGAAAATCAATCATGTCCAAACATGGACCAACATCGTGACAAATATTGCCTCAAGATGAAAATCAACCATGCTTAACCACATTTGTTTTAGGTTTATAACATTTACCTTGGGCTTTATATACAATGGGTTTCGAGTATTAATCCTTCGGGATTTTTAGGCTTTTAGTATTAACCCCTTATTTTTATTAGTTCCTTGGGTTTATAATGTCAATCCCTTGGGTTATTAATGTAAGGGTTCATATTCCTAGGTTATAATATTATTGATAGAGTTTATAATATTAATCCTAAGATTTAACATATATCCCTTGAGTTTATAATCCATTAAGTTTATAATATAATTTCCATGGGTTTATAATATTAATCATAGGGTCATATTCCTAGGGTTTAATATTAAACATAGTGTTTACGATATTAATCTCTTGAGTTTATTAATGTTATGGTTTACATTCCTCTGGTTTAATGTTCTTCCCTTGGGTTTATAATAGCTTGGTTTTTTAATATTAATCCGTTGGGTTTATTAATCCCTTTTGGTTTATAATATAAATGCCTCGGGTTTATAATCATGTTCAACCATAATCAACCATGATCCAATGTCACATTGTGACTAAGATTGTCTCGATATGAAAATCAACCATGTTCAACCATCGTGAACCATGGTCAACCATGATAACTCATTGTAATCCATGCTCGAACGTCATATTATAACAAAGATTTTCTGAATATGAAAATCAACCATGGTTAATGATCTTCAATCATAGTAAACCATGGTCAAATGTCAAATTGTGACAAATATTGTCTCAAAATTAAAATCAACGATAGTTAATCATGTTCAACCACGGTCCAACGTCACATTACGACAAAGATTGTCTCCATATCAAAATTAGCCATCGTCAACCATAGTCCAACATCGCATTATGACAAAGATTATCTCAATATGAAAATCAACAATGGTCAATCATGGTCAATGATTGTTAATAGCCATGATCACATTGTGAAAAAGATTGTGTCATGGTCCAATGTCACATTGCCACAACCATGGTCATCCATGGCCAACCATGGTCGAAATTTGCATTGTGCCAAAGATTGTCAATATGAAAATCAACCATGTTCAACCATTGTTAATTAAGGTCAACCATGGTTAACCATGGTCCAACATCACTTTGTGACAAAGATTATCTCAATATGAAAATCAATCATGGCCAACCATGGTCTAGCATTGTGACAAATATTGTCTCAAAATGAAAATCAACCATAGTTAACCATATTTGTTTCAGGGTTTATAACATTTATCTTAGGGTTTATGTACCATGGGTTAGGGTTGTTTAGGGTATTAGTATTAACCCCTTGTTTTTATTAGTTACTTGGGTTTATAATATCAATCCCTTAGGTTATTAATGTAGGGGTTCATATTCCTAGGTTATAATATTATTGATAGATTTTATAATATTAATCCTAAGATTAATATACATCCCTTGGGATTATAATCCATTAGGTTTATAATATAATTTCCTTAGGTTTATAATATTAATCATAAGGTCATATTCCTAGGGTTTAATATTCCTAGTGTTAATCATAATATTAATCCTAAGGTCATATTCCTAGTGTTTATTAGTTTTATGGTTTATATTCATAGGGTTTAATATTCATCCTAGGGTTCAATGTTATTTCCTTGGGTTTATAATCCCTTGGTTTTTTAATATTAATCCTTTGGGTTTATTAATCCCTTTTGCTTTATAATATCAATACTTGGGTTTATAATCATGGTCAACCATAATCAACCATGATCCAATGTCACATTGTGACAAGGATTGTCTCAGTATGAAAATCAATCATGTCCAACCATCGCCAACCATGCTCAACCATGGTCATTCATTGTAAACAATGCTCCAACGTCACATTATAACAAAGATTTTCTAAATATTAAAATCAACCATGGTTAACCATCTTCAATCATAGGCAACCATGGTCAAATGTGACATTGTGACAAAGATTATCTCAAAATTAAAATCAACCATAGTTAATCATGGTCAACCATGGTACAACATCACATTGTGACAAATATTGTCTCAATATCAAAATTAGCCATTGTTAACCATAGTCCAACATCGCATTGTGAAAAAGATTATATCAATATGAAAATCAACAATGGTCAATAATGGTCAATGATAATCAATAGCCATGATCAAAGATTGTGTGAAAGATTGTGTTATGACCCAATGTCACATTGTCACAACCATGGTCATTTATGGCCAACCATGATCAACCATGGTCCAACGTCACATTGTGACAAAGATTGTCAATATGAAAATCAACCATGGTTAACCATGTTCAATAATGGTCAACCATCGTTAACCATGGTCCAATGTCCCATTGTGACAAATATTCTCTCAATATGAAAATTAATCATGGTCAACCATGGTCCAACATCGCAATATGACAAATATTGTCTCAATTTGAAAATCAAACATGGTCAACCATGGACATTTTAGGTTTATAATATAATTTGTCTTTGGGTTTATACACCTTGTGTTTACAATATTAATCCTTTGTTTTTTTATATTTTTACTATTAATCCCTTGTTTTTATAAATGCCTTGGGTTTATAATATATTTCCCTTGGGTTTATTAATGTAAGCGTTCATATTCTTAGGGTACAATATTATTGATAGAGTTTATAACATTAATCCTAGGATTTAATATAGATCCTTTGGATCTATAATCCATTAGCTTTATAATATAAATTCCTTGGGTTTATAATATTAATCATAGGGTTATATTCCTAGGGTTTAAGATCAAGCTTAGTGTTTACAATATTAATCACTTGGGTTTATTAATTTTATGGTTTATATTTCTAGGGTTTAATATTCATCCTAGAGTTTAATAGTATTCCCTTGGTTTTATAATCCCTTGATTTTTTGATATTGATCCTTTGGGTTTATAATATCAATCCCTTAGGTTTATAATCATGGTCAACCATGTTCCAATGTCACATTGTGATAAAGATTGTCTCAATATCAAAATCAACTATGTTCAACCATCCTCAACCATGTTCAACCATCCTCAACCATGTTCAACAATCCTCAACCATCATCAACCATGGTCCTTCATGGTCAACCATGGTTGAATGTCACATTATAATAAATAGTTTCTCAATACGAAAATCAACCATGCTCAGCCATCCTCAACCATAGTCAACCAAGGTAAAATTTCACATTTTGACAGCGATTGTCTCAAAATGAAAATTAACAATTGTCAATCATGGTCAATATGAATATCAACCATTGTCAATCATGGCCAACCATGGTGCAAGGTCCCATTGTGACAAATATTGCCTCAATATAAAAATTAGCCATCGTCAACCATCATCAACCATGGTCAACCATTCTCAACCATGATGCAACATCACATTGTGACAAAGATTGTCTCACTATGAAAATCAACCATGGTCAATCATGGTAAATGATCCTCAATAGCCATGATTACATTGTGACAAAGATTATGTCATGGTCCAATGTGAAATTCTCACAACCATGGTCATCCATGGTCCAATGTCGCATTGTGACAAAAAATGTCCATACGAGAATCTACCATGGTCAACTATGGTCAATCATGGTCAAGCATGGTATGCCATGGTCCAATGTCACATTGTGACAAATATTCTCTTAATATAAAAATCAATCATGGTCAACCATGGTTGGACATCACATTGTTGCAAATATTGTCTCAATATGAAAATCAACCATGGTCAAGCATGGTGAACGATGGACAACCATATTTGTTTTAGGGTTTATAATATCTATCTTAGGGTTCATGTACCTTGACTTTACAATATCAATCCTTTGGTTTTTTTAGGTTTTTAAGTGGAAATTGCCACTATGGATCAACAAATTATGCAATATACTAAAGCAAAATACAAGATCTACTTCTACAACAAACTTTGCGAATGCTTAATCGAATATGAGCAAGATCAATTTAGAACACATATAACTAAGAATGAGAAATCAATCACACATAACAATAACTCGAGGAAAGCCTCATCGTAAAACCCCAATCTCTGTATCATCATACAAATGGAAATATGTTCAAATTACAAAAAGAATCAGCTCACAAGCTATCCTGCTCTCTCTGCAATCAAACAATGCTACTCATAGACAGTCAAAGGCTTCTCCAAACCTTCTCCTCTGCCCTCCAAGCCTCCTATTTATTTGTGCAGCTTTTCTTGGGGTCCAATGTTGCCACCTATGTTAATTGGCCTCTTCACACACTCACTAACCTCTAATCTAATTGCGCAATCCTGAAGGAGATAATTCCTTCGGCATGGATGAATTTCCTATATAGGAAAAAATCTCCAACTGATAGTACACTGTCCCTTCCTCTGATCTCAACTTGGTCTCTGACTGAACTGACATGCATGAGTTATTTATGACAGAATATTCAGTTATCTGAAGTGCAGAAGTTACATACACTCATGCATTAACTAACTGAACTCACAATTAGTTCAACAAACTGTTTGAATTAATCAAACTGGTCTTGACTCAGTTAACTAAGCTAACTAATTACAACTCAATATTACAACTCATCCTTATCTCTTTAACTGATGGATAAATTCCTCAATCAATGGGATAACTGTTGCATGTCCCCACATAGACTTAATGTTTGATTTCCTACAACTAATTAACTCAAGATGAATTAATTAATTATTTACAAACAACTGCTAATATCAAATTTGAATTTTACTTCTGAATTTTAGTTCAGGGACTAAGTAAAATTGGAATCTATCTTGAAATACTATTTATAGCAATTCTACTTTTAGCATTTCCATTTTTCATTCCTTGTTGCTCTGTCAAACACTGGTACTTGAAATGCTATTTATAGCAATGATATTTTTAGCATTTCTTGTTGCTATTTTCAACACTCCCTCTCAACAAGAAAGGCATTCAACTCGAACCCAATCCTGAACCTTTGGAATGTTCTGCATGCAACACTTCTCCCAAGTGTTATTGGTCCAACAACTCTAGAAACAAAAAAGCTCCCAAATGACCTCCCTGTTGGGCTAGAAACATCCTCTGATGCTGAAGCTTCCTCTGTCGCTGACAAGTGCTCCCTCTATGACCTATGAGCTACTGCAACACTCGATGCATCTCGTATCATTGCACACCTCTCTGTGCCATCTTACACTGGTGCAACACTCTTGTGCATCTCGAATTGTTGTAGCCTACTAGCTCTGCACTGTCTTGGGATTCCTACACTGTAGCTCTCTCTGCTGCTCCATCCACATTTGTCTCTATCCACTCAACCAGTCCTACTACTCCTCATCGGGGATCCCATAGTAAGGTCTAATTAAAGAGGTTGGGTACCTTAATGATCCTACCCCTATTCCATCCATCTTGGGACAATCACTTCACATCACCCCACCTCCTACCTAGAGGTATGGATGGATGTGATCCCTCGGCTAACTTGACTCGAAATTTCCCCCTACTGGAGGTCTCTACACGAGTAGATTTTTCTACTCGATCTCCTCTCGGCTTCTCTAGTTTTGTTTGCTCCACAACATCCTGAAGCTACTTCACCAATTGTGGCTCCTCCACAATTGTTTGAGACTTATTCTGGTGCTGCATGTTGAAAGGTAATTTACTCTCCTTCTCAACCACCAAGTCTCCATCAGTTGCCTTGCTCCTCAAGGCTTTGCATGCATATTGAACCTCAAGAGCATATAGGTTCTTGACTCATGAAATGATCTGCTTCAGTTGTCATGCGGTGATGTGTCAAAGGAAAACCTTTCCCTTAGTGAAGACTACATCATAGACTTTGTCTTCGACCATTGCGATCAACACCAAATTTTTCCTTAGTCATGGTACATACTTGATATTGGTCAAGGTAATGCAAGCTGCATGCTCCCTCTGAAAAGCAACCATGCCTACACTTGAGACATGGTATTGAACAAAATCTTATCGCTGATCATGTGGAAATAAGCTCCACTGTCAAGAAATGAACCACATCCCACCGTGGATGAAATGATGCATGCAAAGAGGGTGAAATCCAACTCAAACTATGAGGTCAATCCCTTACCTTTAGATCCTTCCTTGGATCCCATCTTGGATTTCTTCAGTGGACAATTTGTAGCAAAATGGCCCACCTCATGACAATGAAAGCATGAGACTTTCGATTTGTCAAACTTCTTCCCACCATAGGAGGAAATCGATTTGGGATGAGAATCCTTCTCCTTCTGTTTCTTTCCCTTACTCGCTAAGGCACAATTTTCCTCATCCTCTTTGGATGAAGAACCATCTCTTGTGCTTTTTCTTGTCTCCTCCTGCATCAGATTCGACGAAAATCATTCCCAATTTGGCAATTTCTCTCTTCCATTTACCGAGTCTTGGTAGCTATGCCAGCTCTTACGAAGACCGAGGAGAGCAAGACTCACCATGTCATCATCAGGTGTCGTAATCCCTACACTTTCAAGCTTATCCTTGCAGGTGGTGAGCTTGTTCAGATATGTAGAGATCGTGTCTCCCTTTTCACACTTGATTTTCCAAAGCTTGTCTTTTAGCGCTAGCTTCCTCTGATCGTTGTTGTTCTGATATAAATCTTTCAATGTTTTCCACATTGAAAATGGTGTCTCCTTCCCATGGAAGCTCGACACAATGTGGTCTCTAACTCCCTCATGGAGGATTCCCCTTGCTCTAGCCACACATTTCTTCCATTCTGCCAATTCTGTAGCATTAGCCGTTGCTAGTTTGGGGACTTCTTAATCAATGAAGTCCTTTAGACTGTTTTCCTCTAATACTGCTTCCATGCGATCCTTCTAGGCTATATAATTCGAGCTACCATCAAGGGCATACTTGAGTCTTAAATCGTTGAGCGCCACTGGGGAAATTTGAGATGTGATAAGAATTCAAATTCTATAATCAGGAACTTGAAACTTTGAAATTCTCCTTTCTTTGTATACTATTCTTCGCTTTGATCACCTTTGCTCTGATACCATGTATAAATTCCCATTGTAGATCAACAAATTATGCAATATACTAAAGCAAAATACAAGATCTACTTCTACAACAAAATTTGCAGAAGCCTAATCAAATATGAGCAAAATCAATTTAGAACACATATAACTGAGAATGCGAAATCAATCACACATAACACAGAAGAATAACTCAGGGAAACCCTCAACCTAAAACCCCAATCTCTGTATTAGCATAAAAGTGGAAATATGTTTAGATTACAAAAAGAATCAGCTCACAAGCTATCCTACTCTCTCTGTAATCAAACAATGCTACTCATAGACAGTCAGAGGCTTCTCCAAACCTTCTCCTCTACCCTCCAAGCCTCCTATTTCATTGCGCAGTTTTTCCTGGTGTCTAGTGCTGCCACTTGTGTGAATTGGCCTCTTCACACACTCACTAACCTCTGATCTAACTGCGCAATCCTAAAGGAGATAATTCCTTCTGCATGGATGAGTTTTCTATATAGGAAAAATCCTCCAACTAATAGTACATTGTCCCTTCCTTTGATCTCAACTGGGTCTCTGACTGAATTGACATGCATGAGCTATTTATGAGAGAATATTTAGTTATCTGAAGTGCAATAGTTACATGCATGCATGCATTAACTAACTAAACTCAAAATTGGTTCAACAAACTATTTGAATTAATCTAACTGGACTTGACTTAGTTAACTAAGCCAACTAATTACAACTCATCCTTATCTCTTTAACTGATGGATAAATTCCTCAATCAATGGGATAACTGTTGCATGTCCCCATATAGACTTCATGTTTGATTTTGTACAACAAATTAACTCAAGGTGAATTAATTAATTATTTTACAGACAACTGCTAAGATCAAATTCGAATTTTACTTCTAAATTTTAGTTTAGGGACTAACTAAAATTGGAATCTATCCAGAAATACTATTTATAGCAATGCTACTTTTAGCATTTCCATTTTTCATTCCTTGTTGCAATGTCCAACACTGGTACCTGCAATGCTATTTATAGCATTTCTTGTTGCTATTTTCGACATTTTATTATTAATCCCTTTTTTTTTATTACTCTCTTGGGCTTATAATATCAATCCTTTAGGTTTATTAATGTAAGGGTTCATATTCCTAGTGCATATTATTACTGATAGAGTTTATAATATTAATCCTAGGATTTAATATAGATCCCTTGGGTTTATAATCCATTAGGTTTCTAATATAAATTTGTTGGGTTTGTAATATTAATCATAGGGTTATATTCCTACCGTTTAATATTAATCCTAGTGTTTAAAATATTAATATCTTGGCTTTATTAATCTTATGGTTTATATTCCTAGGGTTTAATATTCATCCTAGCATTTAATGTTATTCCCTTGCATTTATAATCCCCCGTTCTTTTAATATTAATCCTTTGGGTTTATAATATCAATCCCTTGGGTTTATAATAATGGACAACCATGGTCCAATGTCACATTGTGAGAAAATTTGTCTCAATATGAAAATCAACCATGTTCAACCCACTTTCAACCATCGTCGACCATCGTCAACCATGGTCAATCATGCTCAACCATGATTCAGCCTCACATTATGACAACTATTGTCTCAATATAAAAATTAGCGATCATCAAGAATTGTCAACCAACGTCAACCATTCTCAACCATGGTTCAACATCGCATTCTGAGAAATATTGTCTCAATATGAAAATCAACCATGGTTAATCATGGTCAATGATGATCAATAGCCATGGTCAAATTGCGACAAAGATTATCAATATGAAAATCAACCATGGTCAACCATTGTCAATCATGGTCAACCATGGTTAACCATGGTCCAATGTCACATTGTGACAAAGATCACTCAACATGAAAATTAATCATGGTCAACCATGGTCAAATGCTGCATTGTGACAAATATTGTCTCATAATGAAAATCAACCATGGTCAACCATGTTTGTTTTAGTGTTTATAATATTTATCTTAGGGTTTATATACCTTGGTTTTACAATATTAATCCTCTTGGTTATTTAAGTCTTAAGTATTAATACCTTGTTTTTATTAGTGCCTTAGATTTATAATATCAATCCCATGGGTTTATTAATGCAAGGGTTCATATTCCTAGAATATAATATTATTGATAAAGTTTATAATATTAATCCTAAGATTTAACATAGATCCCTTGGGTTTATAAGATCCATTAGGTTTAGAATATAATTTCCTTGAGTTTATAATCTTAATCATAGGGTTATATTCCTAGGGTTTAATATTAATCTCTTGGGTTTATTAGTTTTATGGTTTATATTCCTAGGGTTTAATATTCATCCTATGGTTTTAATGTTATTCTCTTGGGTTTATAATCCCTTGGCTTTTTAATATTAATCCTTTAGTTTTATTAATCCCTTAGGTTTATAATATTAATCACAAGGTTCATGATATGAATCTTAGGGTATAATGTTTATTTTAGGGTTTATCATATTTATCTTAATGTCTATATCCATTGGGTTTATAATATTAATCGCTTGGTTTTATAACCCCTTCTATTTTTAGTGTTAATCTCTTAAGTTTATTAGTCCCTTGGGATTATAATATCAACAGTTTAATATTGTAACACTCGAATGGTAGAAAAATGTATCCAACATCACATTGTGACAAACATTGTCTCAATATTAAAATAGTTCTAACAATTATTATCACAATGCCACATTACATTGTAATTTATTCAATGTCGCATTGTTACATTACAAAACTTGGGTTTAATACAAGGTCTCTAATATTAGGGCCTTTTAATAGTGAGTTTATAATATTAAAGTTTAACATTGGGTTTATAATTTGTACTATTAGGGTTTATAATGTTATTCTTATGGTTTAATATAAATCCATTGGGTTTATCAATCACTTGGATTTTTAATATTAATCCTTTGGTTTGATTAATCTCTTAGGTTTACGGAATTAATTGCTTGGGTTTAAAATCGTTCCCCTTGATTTATAATCTATTAAGTTTATAATATAAATCCATTTAGGTTTATTAGTTCCGTGGATTTATAGTATTAATCTCTTAGGTTTATAATATTAATCTTAAGGTTTATAATATTAATATTAGGGTTTATATTCAAAGGGTTTAATATTAACCATAGGGTCAAATGTTATTCCCTTGGGTTTTTAATATTTATCCAATTACTTTAGTAATCCCTTGGGTTTATAATATTGTCCCTAGGGATTCTAATATTAATCGTAGAGTTAATTTTCATAAGGTTTGATATTAAGCAATGGATTCTAATATTAATATTAGGGTTTAATATTAATCCCTTTAGCTTATAATCCGTTGGGTTTATAATATTAATCCCTTGGGTTTATTAATATTAAACCCTTGGGTTTATTATTAGCCATGGTCACATTGTGACAAAGATTGTGTCATGGTCCAATGCGACACTGTCACAACCATGGTCATCCATGGCTAACCATGGTCTAATGTTGTATTGTGAAAGAAATTGTCAATACAAAAATTTAGCATGGTCAACTATGGCCAATGGTCAACCATGGTTAACCATGGTCCAACGTCACATTGTGACAAATATTCCCTTAATATGAAAATTAATCAAGGTCAACCATGGTCCAATGTCGCATTGTGACAAATATTTTCTCAATATGAAAATCAACCATGATCAACCATGGTGAACGATGGTCAGCCATGTTTGTTTTAGGGTTTATAATATTTATCTTAGGGTTTATATACCTTGTTCTTACCATATCAATCCTTTTGGTATTTTAGGGTTTTAGTATTAATCCCTTATTTTTATTAGTGTTTTGGGTTTTTAATATCAATCCCTTTGGTCTATTAATGTAAGGGTCATATTCCTAGTGTATAATATTATCGATAGAATTTATAATATTAATCCTAGGATTTAATATAGATCATTTGGTCTGATAATCCATTAGGTTTATAATATAAATTCATTGGGTTTATATTATTAATAATAGGGTTATATTCCTAGGGTTTAATATGAAGCCTAGTGCTTACAATATTAGTCTCTTGGTTTTATTAATTTTATGGTTTATATTCATAGGGTTTAATATTGATCCTAGGGTTTAATGTTATACCCTTGCATTTATAATCCCTTGATTTTGTAATATTCATCATTTCAGTTTATTAATCAATTTGGGTTTATAATATCAACCCCTTGGGTTTATAATCATGGTTAACCATGGTCCAATGTCACATTGTGACAAAAGTTATCTAGATATGAAAATCAACCATGTTCAACCATCGTTGACCATCATCAACAATGGTCAATCATGGTCAACAATGGCCCAACATCACATTATAACAAATATTTTCTCAATATGAAAATCAACCATGGTCAACCATATTCAATCATAGTCAATAATGTTCAAATGTCACATTGTGACAAAGATTGTCTCAAAATGAAAACCAACCATATATGAAAATCAACCATGGTCAGCCATAGTCAACAATCATGCAATGTCACATTGTGAAAAATATTGTATCAATATCAACATTAGTCATCATCAATCATCATCAACCATCATCAACTATTCTCAACCATGGTTAAACATCGCATGTGACAAAGATGTCTCAATATGAAAATCAACCATGGTCAATCATGATCAATGATCATAAATAGCCATGGTACCATTATGAAAAATATTTTCAATATGAAAATCAACTGTGGTCAATCATGGTCAACCATGGTTAACCATGGTCCAATATCACATTGTGACAAATATTCTCTCAATAAGAAATTAATCAAGGTCAACCATTGTCCAATGTCGCATTGTGACAAATATTGTGTCAAAATGAAAATCATCCATGGCTAATCATGTTCAACCATGTTTCTTTTAGGGTTTGTATACCCTGGGTTTACAATATTAATCCTTTGGGTTTTTTAGGTTTTTAGTATTAATACGTTGTTTTATTAGTGCCTTGGATTTATAATATCAATTCCTTGGGTCTATTAATGTAAGGGTTCATATTCCTAGGGTTTAATATCCATCCGAGGGCTTGATGTTATTCACTTGGGTTTAAAATCCCTTTTCTTTTTAATATTAATATTTTTGTTTTATTAGTCCCTTGGGTGTATAATATTAATCGTAAGGTTAATGATATGAATCTTAGGTTATAATGTTTATATTAGGGATTATAATATTTATCTTAGGGCCTATATCCCATGGGTTTATAATACTACTCTATTGGGTTTAATATTATTCCCCTGGGGTTATAACCCCTTATATTTTTAGTATTAATACCTTATCTTTATTAGTGCCTTCGGAGTATAATATCAACGGTTTAATAGTGTAACATTGGAATGGTACAAAAATATATCCAACATCACATTATGACAAACGTTGTGTCAATATGAAAATAAGTCTAATAATCGTTATCTCAATGTTACATTACATTGTAATTTATTCAATGCCGCATTGTTACATTACAAAAATTGGGTTTAATATGAGGTTTATAATATTAGGGAATTTTAATAGTCATTTTTAATATTAAAGTTGAACATTGGGTTTATGATTTGTGGTATTAGGGTTTATAATATTAATTTTAGGGCTTAATATAAGTCGATTGGGTTTATCAATCACTTAGATTTTTAATATTTATCCTTTGGGTTTATCAATCCCTCAGGTTTATAATATTAATCCCTTGGGTTTTAATTATTTCCCTTGATTTATAATTTATTGAGTTTATAATTTCAATTCGTTTAGGTTTGTTAATTCCTTGGATTTATAGCATAAATCTCTTGGGTTTATAATATTAATCTTAAGGTTTATAATGTAAATATTAGGGCTTATATTCAAAGGGTTTAATATTAACCCTAGTGTTTAATGTTATTCCCTTAGGTTTATAATCCCTGGGGTTTTTAATATTAATCGAACGGTTTTAGTAATCACTAGGGTTTATAATATTGTTCCTAGTGTTTATAATATTAATTGTTGAGTTTATATTCCTAAGGTTTAATATTAAGAATATGGTTTATAAATGGTTTAACCATGCGTAAAAGTAATTTCAAGTTATGAATTAGTTTAACAATTATAGTAGGTCGTAATTAATCATTTATTAGAATATGGTTTAACCATGCGTAAAAGTAATTTCAAGTTATGAATTAGTTATTGAACTAATTCTTGTTAGTTGTAAAAACTGAAATCAAGAAACGGTGGATTAGCGCTAAGACCCCAACTATTACGAAACTATTACGAGATGCCTGGTTACTTATTCGGGGGTGGTCTTCATCATGGACTGCCGAACCTGAATTTTCTCAGACTTCTTTGCAGAATGCCAATTTGCATGGTCATTTCAGAATTTGAAGGTGAAGAAGCAGCAACATGGAATTTCACACAAGATTTTTCCTCAGCGAATCTTGAACAATGGTTCTCAAGAATTTGCGTGTGGGTTTTAATTGGAGCTGAAAATAAGATTGGAAAGAAAGAAATGAGGCGTCGTGGGTTTTAATCGGAGCTGAAAATAAGATTGTAAAGAAAGAAATGAGGCGTCGTATGGTGAGCCGAGAAGCATGTTCCATTATTTACACTGTCAAATGCGTGTCATTAGCTCCGGGTGTGCCATTTAAAATCTGCAAATCTGCCTATTGGAGTGAGGCAAAAGTACAGATAAGTAACTTGCAAATTCTGAGTTTATTCACTTGCTTTCTGAAAAGATAAGTATAAATATATTATTTGCATTCTATTTCTTGAAACGAAAAGATGCAATATGAATAATTATTGCACATAAAATCTAAGTAAATGGTTATTCTTCAACTAAGATTGGAGTAATTTTTATGAGAGTGCATTAAAGATATTTGACAAATTCTAGAGAAACATAAGTACACATGTTATTTAGATTCTATTTCTTGAAAAGAAAATAGGCAATATGCACACAAAATCTAAGTAAATGTGTAGATTTAATTACAAAGATTACATGTGAATCTTGTGTGTTAAAAACTAAGTAGATTTGTCATTTTCTTGGAATAAAATCCTTGCTAAATATAGCCCAAATATCTTCTTGAGAAAAGAAGATGAGGCATATAAACGTCCTGAGGACATAGCGTGAAAAGTGGCCAAGATTTCTTGAATTAAAATATGTATTTCTATTTAATAAAAATTTTCTTTTGAAAAAGATATATATGCTAATTGCATTATGATTCTAGATAGTTTCTAAGTTCTAGTAAAATAACTATGCATTACATGCATGATAGAGATACCTAATGATGTGCTTCTAGGCACATAGATATCCTCTTCTAACTTTCTTGAAAAGAGTATGTGTTATATACACATAAATATAGTTCCATTTTAGAAAAGTGTGTATACTTCATGTATGAACAATGATGTCTTTTATGTGAAATCTTTTGAAACAAAAATAGAGTTTCCTACTCTTAAAAGACATATGAATAGTGTTCATATCATATCAAGAACCCTACATGTTTCATGAAAAGATTATGTGCATTGAAGTAAAAGTAATTGTGTTAGGAAAGACACATGTTGCATGCAGTAAGGGTAGCTATTGTGATTTTGTGTGTACATAGAGAAAGTGGTCATGTTAACTTTCTTGAAAAATATAATCTCTTGAAAGATTGTCTTGTTAGATGAGTTGTGTTGCCTTCTTGATTTTGATGCATAAAGGGTAAGATAACCTTGTTTTTGTATCTTGATTTTTATGCATAAAGATGAATATCTTTAATAATTTCTCGAAAGGGAAGCTTGAGAATCCTTCATATAGGAATATAGTGAAATGAAGTTATAAAGACTTCTCTTAAGAAAGAATTATGTAATTGTTTACATGAAATGTTGATAGAATTCTAGAAAAGGGATTATGTGTTGCATACTTTCAAGGAGGGCTCTTATCATGGCTCTTATGATAAGCTACTGTATGCGTAAAGAATAGTCAATGTGTTCTAAAGATATATTCTTTGTATGGTTAGAAGAACTATTGGGCCATATTTCTTTAGGAAAATGATAGGTGATTACTATTATGCTCACATAACTATTATCTTAGCTTCTTCTTGAATGAGATGTGTATGCACACAAGATTTGTGTTAGCTTTCTTTAGAAAGGATATATATATATTCACATGCAGGAAAAAACTACAGGTTGTGTGAGAATGTTTTATATATTCGCATGCATCAAAAGTGATAGCTAAGGGACTAGTTCTTTTGACAAAGTTTATGTAAATTTTCATGCAAGAAGATTATAATTGATATTTTAGTTAGTCCCTTCAAAGGAAAGCCTTAGTGCTTCTGCCCTTTAAGAATATGTGCAGTGCTAGTTAATATGATTATTTATAAATATAATCATGATGTCAATGTTGATAATGAGAACATGGACTTGTAAACTAATGTGTTATATGTTTTAAAGGGAAAAGTGGACTTGCAAAACTAATGGTTGGTTCTCTTAAAGAGAAATATGCATTAGTGTGAATAAGCATTGTGAAAAGTAGAATAAGAATTTACTTGAAGATATGCACTAGTTAATTAGTATGTTATGCTTGCTCATGCAGATGAGTAGATGTTAAAAGATCTCTTTTAGAGGTTTATTATTGATTCATTAATATGGTATCTAATCTTGTTGTCAAAGCTTGTTGACGATAGCATTGACAGGAAACGATGGCGGTTGGTGCCAAAGAAAAGTGATGTTTAACATTGTGGCAGGAAAAGGATTAACGGGCCATGAAGATGAGGTAGAGTTGCGGGATCATCCATTGCTAGAGCAATCATGCCACAAGGAATGTTGCATGTGGCGGTATGTAAGGAAAGGGTTTCATGGAAAATGTATTAGCTTTTAGCTAGTTATGTAATAGCTTAATGATAATTCATTGTAATTATTTTTATAACAATGGTTAAGGGATGGAATCCCTTATAAGCCATTGAGTGAGGGGTGAAATCCCTCACGAGCGTTTAATAATAAAATTAAACGTTTTCTGGTTTTCACCCTACGGAGTTTCCAAGGTATATTGGTGTTCAATGGTGTGATTGCCTTTTGTGTCAGTTTGATGATGATGAATCCTTGATGTTGATGGTTCTTTATTTGATGGCATGATCATATTGTCCAAGTATGAGATCAATTAATATGTTTATGGAAATTATGAAATGGATGCAAGGATTCATGAGACAGTTTGTGTTATTACACTACACAGTGGTGGTTAAAGGTTATGCAATGGTTATGCAACTTACTGTCTTTGATGGCAATTTACTTGATGTATTAATGAATATTATATCTAATGGTCAATGATGAATTGTGGAGTTGTGAACTGGATAATTACTTGTGGTAATTTGTATAAAAAAAATTCTAACTCCCTACTTTTACATGCGAGGTTACCGGGGAATGTTACAAGTGGTATCAAAGCTAAAAGTTGCAGTACTGGCGCCTTTGGGAATTGGTAAGCGGAAAAGAAATTGAGGTACGCGACCAGTGGCATTAAATCAGGTATGTGTTTAACCATTCACATATTGATTTGTGTAGTACACTACCTTCGACATGAGTAGTAAGTAATAAAGTTGTTGTGTAACTATGTTCATGACATTGGATTCCTGATGATGGTAAAAGACAATGAAACTTTTGTTGCACTTAAGAACAATATTGAATACTCATTACACTTATCAACAATCTTGAACACTCATTGACGAAAGTGACAATCAACAACCCACTTTTGTTTTGCAAATATGGCAATAACAATGATGTATTTAATAAACAAGATTGATGTTGCAATGAACTAATTTTAATGAGTCAATGCATGAATGTAAAATACGGGGATGTCCTTGGATTTGACGATATAGTGTTTTAAAAAAAAAAGAGACTGTGCAAGACGAGCAGGGGCAAGAGCTAGTGCATGCGCAACATCCACCTAAAGACAATCATAAATATTTGCCAGTTGTGGTGCATAAAATAAATCTTCAAAGGGAAATATCAAGACGGACCTGGAGGGCGAAATAATTGGTACTTATGGCAATGCTTTGCACTTCAACCATCATTTTGGACCCTCTGTACATGATTTCTCATCTATGAGGCCCTCGTCGAGCTCCGTGGTGGTGTAGCATAAAGAAGAGAAAGATTGAGGAGTGGTTTTGACATCGAGATCCTGTGGTGTGGAGGCTGCCAGGAAAAAGATAAGTATCTTGCTTGATTCTCTTGAATTAAAATATGTGCATATTGCATTCTAAGAAGATAGTTCTCGTAAGTTTTGTTCCTGGTTTTCCAGATTTGTAACTGTCCATTTCTGTGCAATTTGATATGGATATTTTGGCACACAGTAGAAAACTTTATCTGCTTGAATCGACTTGATTGTAATAACTAATTTTGATTCAGTCTTGTCATAGATGCTTGAAGATGATTGGTAGTTGAGATTGCTTAGTATTGCATGACTAACCAATAGAACTTATATGCATTAGTTGCATTAGATTTAAGATTATTACAATTCGTAAACAAGTGATGGTTGATTGATGTCACATGCGTGGAATGTGTATGACGATTTTATGAGAAGAGTCCTTAATTTTACTCACCATGAGAATTCTTGATGAATAGTGTATGCTTATGTCTTAATTATTTGAGATTCACTAGCATGGTGTGTTTTTATGTTAATCATTACTAATTGTGAGATAAAAATCCTTTGAGCCTCGATTTAATGATGGTTGAATTTATCTCTACTATGGGAATGACGGATTCTTATGCATGTTGCATTCTAGTGTGAATTTAATTGTAGAGGCATGTTCAGTGGGTAACATTTCTAGTACCCATTCATGGTAGAATTACATGTGGCAATTATTCATAAATAGACTACTTGTGTTAATAAAGCTATTAGTAAAACTCTAACTACCTTCCCCAACTGTAGATGCTTTCAAAGGAAAAAGGAAGCAAGGAGAAGGGAGAAGACCATGCTGTAGGGACAGACGGAGAAGGGAAAAGAATCGGTAAGTCTGGTGGTGACCAGATAGCGCTTGATGTGCAGGTGAGTATTCCTTTGACCATGCTTAAGGAGTTGGAAAATGATAACTATAGTGTGTTGATGTTAGTGATTTTTGTAATGTCTCCTTGAAGTCATTATTCTGAAATGGTCACATAGTAGTGATAAGATAATTGTCGCATCTAACATCAAGTGGTAACTCTAGCGCATGTGTGACACTTAGGGGATCATGTTTCTAATTGCACAAGTAGAGGAATTGCTTCTAATAAGGGTAGTTTAATTAGTTAGTTATGCATGTTGAACCAATGGTTGGTCAGAACACCTTGATTATTCTTAATTATATTAATGATGCATGGCCAATGCTGGCCATAGTAAACGTAAGATAATACTCCACTAATGATGGTATGGATTAAGACAACAGACTATGGGAAATTGGAAATGTTTAGATCATTAACTCAAGTATTGTTGACAATTATACTTGCATATGCTTTTATACATGACGATATTGTATGCATGAAAAAATTTGGAAATTGAATACTTGTTAACTGATGCATATTTATAACTCACATTGCTGATGGGATTAAGTAGAGGTAGCTTAATGGCAACAAGAAAACTCATCACATAAATCGTTGCAAAGTGAATTGCAATCATAAATGAGAAAGAATAAAGTTATATGATATGCATGAATTGTGTTATTTAGAATCTGAATGCATACAACATGTCTGAGAAATATGTTTCCCATCAATCTAGATGCCGTGGACCCATGATGAGGGTTGAGTGTAAATGCATGGTGTAGATGCATGTTTATTTTCTTAATGATAATATACATATGGTTCATTACGTAAATTGCTTTGGGAAAGAGTAATAAAAGAGAAATTTAACATGCCAGACAGTTGCAGATAGTTGTGCAAGGCTAGAATGCCTTGGGTTGATGACAGTTACCTGCCTGGAGGGGTTGATGGTACTTGTCTGTCGGGATTGTGAAAGGCTAGAATGCCTTGGGTTGATGGCAATTACCTGCCCGGAGGGGTTGATGGTACTTGTCTACCTAGATATGGGTTGATGGCAGTTACCTGCCCGGAGGGGTTGATGGTACTTGTCTTCCCAGATATGGGTTGATGGCAGTTACCTGCTCGGAGGGGTTGTTGGTACTTGTATGCCCGGATTTCCTCTCCCTAGAATTCTTGAGCTGGTTGGCCAGTGGAATTCGATGTTAGACCTGGTAAGGTCTCTATCAAAGAAACTGTCTGGATGTGAAAATGACTCGACTTTGTTGTGGAAACCAATTCCCATGTGTTGAGAATTCTTTAGCCTATTGTGGTTATCATAGCTAAAGAAATTAACTAATCAGTTATATGTGATGTGAAAAATAAATTCTATATATAGTTGTGTGAAATATGTTATGCACATTTAACAGGAAATGAGCTTAGTGTTCAATAAGGAGTTACTGGAAATTTTAATTCCTTTATCATATTATTAATCTTGTAAACATCCTAGTAGGGGCTAAGACAATTTTCAAATGATGCAGTAATTGACTGTTTTGATGATTAGAGAGCTAGGCGCTCTTTTGGTACTTTTAGAAGTACTTTGTAGATGTCTTTAGTGAGAATCATTTCAGTGTGCTTGTGGAGCAGTGATGAGCTCTTTAAGGTACTTGTAAAAGTACTATGATTTAAAAGTCATCTAACAGTGTACAATTGATTGATAGTTAAAAGTATTTCATTTGACTCGAAATATTGTGACTAATGCGATTGAATTTGTTAGTCATACATAACAGGAATTACTTACCATGGAGGGTTGATGGGTTTCCCAACCACTATTAAAATGCTTACATGAAAGTACTCATGATTTTCAAGAGTAGATGGTAAGTAATGGTAAGTTGACATAGAGAATTGGTTATTATGAATTTGAATACGGGTCAAGTAATGGAAATTAGAACTTGCATATTTTTGCAGTTATGAATGCTTATAACTATTGATCTTTTTTATGTTATAACATTACTATTTTGTTTATTGTCATTTCTTGGAATGAAATATCTGATTTTAAATAGCAAGGATCACTTTGGTGTGGTTTAGATGGTTATCTCATGAGTAAAATCTAAGGCTCCAATGAGAGATGAACACCGAGGACGGTGTTCTTGTTAAGGGGGGGAGTATGTAATATCCCTATTACATTTAACCATGCGTAAAAGTAATTTCAAGTTATGAATTAGTTATTGAACTAATTCTTGTTAGTTGTAAAAACTGAAATCAAGAAACGGTGGATTAGCGCTGAGACCCCAACTATTACGAGATGCCCGGTTACTTATTCGAGGGTGGTCTTCATCATGGACTGTCGAACTTGAATTTTCTCAGACTTCTTTGCTCAGAATTCTTTGCAGAATGCCAATTTGCATGATAATTTCAGAATTTGAAGGTGAAGAAGTAGCAACATGGTATTTCACACAAGATTGTTCCTCAGCGAATCTTGAACAATGGTTCTCAAGAATTTGCGTGTGGGTTTTAATCGGAGCTGAAAATAAGATTGGAAAGAAAGAAATGAAGTGTCATATGGTGAGCCGAGAAGCATGTTCCATTATTTACACTGTCAAATGTGCGCCATTAGCTCTAGGAGTGCCATTTAAAATATGCAAATCTGCCTATTGGAGTGAGGCAAAAGTATAGATAAGTAACTTGCAAATTCTGAGTTTATTCACTTGCTTTCTGAAAAGATAACTATAAATATATTATTTGCATTCTATTTCTTGAAACGAAAAGATGCAATATGAATAATTATTGCACATAAAATCTAAGTAAATGGTTATTCTTCAACTAAGATTGGAGTAATTTTTATGAGAGTGCGTTAAAGATATTTGACAAATTCTAGAGAAACATAAGTACACATGTTATTTAGATTCTATTTCTTGAAAAGAAAATAGGAAATATGCACACAGAATCTAAGTAAATGTGTAGATTTTATTACAAAGATTACATGTGAATCTTGTGTGTTAAAAACTAAGTAGATTTGTCATTTTCTTGGAATAAAATCCTGGCTAAATATAGCCCAAATATCTTCTTGAGAAAAGAAGATGAGGCATATAAACGTCCTGAGGACATAGCGTGAAAAGTGGCCAAGATTTCTTGAATTAAAATATGTATTTCTATTTAATAAAAGTTTTCTTTTGAAAAAGATATATATGCTAATTGCATTATGATTCTAGCTAGTTTCTAAGTTCTAGTAAAATAACTATGCATTACATGCATGATAGAGATAGCTAATGATGTGCTTCTAGGCACATAGATATCATCTTCTAACTTTCTTGAAAAGAGTATGTGTTATATACACATAAATATAGTTCCATTTTAGAAAAGTGTGTATACTTCATGTATGAACAATGATGGCTTTTATGTGAAATCTCTTGAAACAAAAATAGAGTTTCCTACTCTTAAAAGACATATGAATAGTGCTCATATCATATCGAGAACCCTACTTGTTTCATGAAAAGATTATGTGCATTGAAGTAAAAGTAATTGTGTTAGGAAAGACACATGTTGCATGCACGTAAGGGTAGCTATTGTGATTTTGTGTGTACATAGAGAAAGTGGTCATGTTAACTTTCTTGAAAAATATAATCTCTTGAAAGATTGTCTTGTTAGATGAGTTGTGTTGCCTTCTTGATTTTGATGCATAAAGGGTAAGATAACCTTGTTTTTGTATCTTAATTTTTATGCATAAAGATGAATATCTTTAATAATTTCTCGAAAGGGAAGCTTGAGAATCCTTCATATAGGAATATAGTGAAATGAAGTTATAATGACTTCCCTTAAGAAAGAATTATGTAATTGTTTACATGAAATGTTGATAGAATTCTAGAAAAGGGATTATGTGTTGCATACTTTCAAGGAGGGCTCTTATCATGGCTCTTATGATAAGCTACTGTATGCGTAAAGAATAGTCAATGTGTTCTAAAGATATATTCTTTGTATGGTTAGAAGAACTATTGGGCCAT